>CM064568.1:34265672-34407735 GCA_032716605.1 Paralithodes platypus | reverse complement strand
GAAACCATTGGTTACGAGTGCTTTCGCTATCACTGAGCTTTAGTACCATTTGTCATGTCAACTTTGTTTAAGCCCACTAAAACCCACTTGAACACCTCTATCAATCCCCTCTAACTTCTGCGTCTCTCTAACGAATGTAAACCTAATTTCTTCAACCTTTATTTATACGGAAGATTTCTAATATTATGGATCATTTTTGTCATTCTACGTTTTACTCTCTTCAATGAATCTATGGTCCATTCTGTAATAAGGACACCAAAATTGAACAGCATAATCCATAGGGGGTCTCATAAATGACAAGTAAAGTTTTAAGATAAAACATCAGCAGTTTCTGTTACTTACACTCCTTGAGATGAACCCGAGAATCCTGTTTGCCTTGTTTCGAACGCTTATACACGGTTGTGAGGCTTCAAATCATTGCTAACAAACACACACTAGATCTTTCTCACAATTCGAGTTTTCTAATTCCACATTAGCTAGTTTATATTTTAACATTTGTATGCATCTTCCCTAACTTTAAGACCTTGCATTTGTCAATGTTAACTTTCATCTGCCAATTTAATGGACCACCGTGTAAGGGTATCTAGATCCCTTTGGAGGCACTCTATATCTCTCTCTGAATCAATTGTTCTCCCCAATTTTGTATCGTCTGCAAAATTAATTCTCCTACTAGGTAGACCTATATCAAGGTCATTTATGTATATAACAAACACACAGAGGTGGACCTACTACAGATCCCTGGGGGACACCCCACTTGGACTGCTACCCATTCTGACTTCGTACCATTTATGCTGACTCTCTGCTCCTTACCAATTAGCCGATGACATAATCCATCCCAACCACGCCCCGCCTATTCCATGCGCGTGAACCTGTCTCATCAATCTCTCATGGGGGACTCTGTCGAAAGCTTTACTGAAATCTAAATATATTATATCATATAACTTGTCATTATCTACTGCTTCATATACCTCTGAGAAAAAACTAAGCAAATTAGTAAGGCAAGAACGTCACTGAGTGAATCCATGCTGAGAAGAATTTATTAAATTAAATGTATCTAAGTGGTTTCTAATTTTACTAGCAATAATTGACTCTAGTAGCTTTCCTATGATTGATGTAAGACTAATGGGACGGTAATTGGATGCTATTGATTTGTCACCTTTTTTGAAGATCGGAACTACGTTTGCAAGCTTCCAAGCTTCTGGAACTATACCTGTCTCCAATGACTTGTTAAATAAAAAATGTTAATGGGTAACTTAACTCATCCCTACATTCTTTTAATACTCTAGCATATACCTCATCAGGACCAGGCGATTTATGAGGTTTCAGTCTGTTAATTTCCTTAAGCACATCATTTCTACTTATAGTAACCGTACTTAACCTATTTTCTATACTATCGCTATATACCTTACAGGCTTCTGGAAACTGTGCCAACTTTTCATTAGTGAAAACGGAAAGAAATTGACTATTTAATGTACTGCACATTTCTAAATCATTGTCTGTCATTTCTCCTGTCGAAGTTTTAAGGGGACCAATTACATCTCTAACCTTGGATTTATATAGTTGGTAAAAAGCTTTAGGATTATTTTTGAGTCATTGGCAACCTTAATTTCATATTTTTGTTCTGTCCTAATATCCTTTTTTACCTGTCTTGATAGATTCTGATAGTAAGCAAGTAGGTGAATTTCGCCTTTTCTAATTTTTCTATATATTCCTCTCTTTTGTCCTAGAAGATCTAATAGTCTATTATTCATCCATTTGGGTTGGTTCTGTGTTGATCTAAATTTTCTTTTGGGGATGTATTTATTTTGTGCATTGAATACTGACTGATAAAATTATCGTATGTATTTCCCAAGGTTGAGGTCTCTTCCTGACTTAAGATGACAGGTGCCTGAGAAGGGGTACACTCATTTGGACACCTGGATCGACTTAATTTTTTGACCATAGGGTCCGCTAATAGGAGCTTCTTAACCCACCATAATTGGCTTTTCTAAAATCAGGTATTAATGTTGTATTCTCTCTGGTATTACCTTTCCATTGTATATTAAAATACACAGAATTGTGGGTCACTATTTCCTAGGTGGTCCCCTATCTCTACATTATTTACCATATGTTCATTGTTACTGAAAACTAAATCGAGAATATTATTACCTCTAGTCGGCGTATCTATGAATTGAAATAAAAAACTATCTTGTACTACCTCTATAAACTCCTCAGAATCAGAGTCTCCTATTTGATGCTGCCAATCTATATTCGGAAAATTAAAATCCACAGAATGCACACATTGCTAAACCTTGATACCATTTTAATTTCCTCCCATAATGACGTTTCCGTCATTTCTACTCATATTTGGCGGTCTATACATAACTCCAATAACTATGGTCTCACTACCTTCGTTAACCTCTACCCAAACACTTTCATTATCGTTATTTAGTCTAATACCTGATTTAATACAGCTTTTTAATGTACTCCTGACAAACACTGCTATACCGCCACCCCTCTTACTTGTTCGGTCATATTTAAACAAACTATATCCTGGTATATCAAATTCTGCTAAAAAATGCCTGGTTTCTGTATTATCCACGTTTCAGTTAGCGCTATTATGTCTATATTTTCTTTGCTAACAAGGGCTCTAAGTTCGTTCATTTTGTTACATAGACTCCTACAGTTTGTGTAATATACTCTCAATTTACTTCTTTTCTTTATACCTAATTTACCTTTGTTTTTAGCGACATTTCCATCTTCCGTTGCACCATCACTACTATCATTTGCATTATAGTCATCATTTTTAGCATGAGACTGAATATCCTTATCGCTTTCGCCTGACGCTAAAATTGTTCCATTTAACCTCTCATTTTACACTCTCAATATTTCTGTTCAAAGCCCCACAACCACCCTATCTAAAGAACTAGCTAATGTAGAAACCCCTAACCGTGAAAGATGAACCCCATCCCTTGCGTACATCCCATCTCTCCCATAGAAACTATCCCAGTTATCAATGAATGGTATTTCTTTTTCTTTGCAATATTTCTCCAAACGGCAATTGACACCAATCGCCCTGGATGTCCATTCCTTGGGAACTCCTCTTCTGGGTAGGATACAATGTACTACAGGGATCCCTCCCTTCATCCTAACTTTATCTAACACATCCCGATACTGCTGCAGCAGTTCCTCACTTCTACCCTTACCATCATCGTTACTCCCGGCACTGAGACAGATAATGGGGTTATCTCCACTATCTTCCAAGATGTGGTCCATCTTCTCTAAATGTTACACCGAGAATGTCAATACTAGGGGAAGTGGGAATATTTACATAATTAAAAATGATATGGGAGTCAGTGAGATTCTGTCGGTTAGAAAATAGAATGTACTTGGTTTTCTGTGCATTAAAGGACACTAGATTCTTTTGTCCCCATTCATTAATTGCCAGAATATGATGAAATAAACATTGCCAGTATAGAAGGGGTTAACCCCTTCTGTACCGACGCCGTCTTTCTAACTTTACTCTGGCTTATTCAGATTAATAATGGCACCCAGCAATTAACAAGCTTCCAACTATCTCCCTTAACCATTTTTACTACTACTGGTCTTTCTTAAACTGCACAAAATCGTCTTTATATATAGCTAGAATACAGTGAAAAAGATGTCGCCGGTCAGAAGGGGTTAACACTAGCTGATCCGACGTCTTAGGGGTTATTGGGATCTCTCACTCTCTCTCTCATCAAATTATCACACCCTTAACATCTTCCCTAATTTATTCGATTATGTGTTTCGCCTTGTCATCGCTTTATCTCTCCCTCTCTCATTAATCCCTTTCTCATTAATCCCTCTACCAATCTTCTATTTTCCATTAATCCCTCTCATCAATCTCTCTCTCATTAAAGCGCTTCTCATTAATATCTCCTACCAATAATCCCTCTTCTTAATCTCTCTATTATCATTCCATCTCTCGTTAATCCCCCGCTCGTTAATCCACCTCTTAATTAAACCCCTTTCCTTAATCCATCCCACTTTGATCATTCTCTCATTAATCCATCTCTCATTAATCCATCTCTCATTAATGTTGTCTTTTAATCCACCGGTCTCTACTAGACCACTTGTGAAATATTCTTCTATAAGGAAGTTGGAGTTGTAGACCTCCATAAATTATGTAGTCAGTATTTAGCAGAATACCGAGCTAATATACGATTGTAGTACGTTTCAACATACTTTTAATCCACCAGAAACCGACATTACTATTGCATTTCTGTTTAATATCCATGTTTACTAATCCAAATTCCTTATAGCCTAAAAGTCGCAAGTGGTCAAGTAATGAAGGAGGGATTAATGATAGGGACTAGTGAGAGGGGGATTAATTAGAGAGGGATTAATGAGAGATGGACTATTGCAAGGGATAACTTATAGAGGAATTAATGAGAGCGGGATAAATGATAGAGGCATTAGTAAGATTCATATAGAGAAATCAATGGCATGAGTGAGGAGAAACAAACAAACCAATAAATTAGGGAGGTGAGAAGGGTGTGATAATTTGATGAGTGACAGACAGACAACAGACATATAGATAGATAGATAGATAAAAAGAGAATTAGAGAGATAGATAGACAGATAGCTAGATATATAGATAGATAGATAGATATTTTGTTGTCTATGTGAGTGAGGGAGACAAAAGGTAGAACTGCCTGTGACAAGTGCCTCCTCAGAGTTGAAAGAGTGACAGGGACGAAATCAAGGAACGTTCCAGCCAAAATGCCTGGAAACACGGAACTTAAAACAATTTAAGTCATAAGATGAGGGAAAGACTGATTCTTGGAGAGAGTTCCGGAGTTCAGCTGTTGAATAGAAGAAAAATTGCGAACACAAGCCAGAAAAAAGACCCAGAAACGAATAATAATTAACGAATAATGGAGGAAAGAAGTTCTCGTCGTCGGCTTCGTATCGGGTTTTATTGTTTATTTAGTTGTGTATGTATTTAGTTTGCATACGTATAATTCAGCAGTTTCTCGCAACCAAATAAAATTCCGAATCTCGATGAAATATTTATCTCGGGTCACATCAGGGACGAAGGCTAACATGGCCTTTGCTTATTCAACATTTATACTCTCTCTGGTTCTTGCAAAATTAAGATTTTGTCGTTATCTTTAACTTAATAAGAATGAATGCTAATGCAATTGTAATTTGGCAGTTTGATATAAAACCTCAAATTTTAACCACTCTACTACGAAATACTCTCTCCAAGACCAATCAAATTAACTGGCGGTAGGGTAGATAACAATATTTCGTCATTTGGTTGGAAAGATCAATATTAAGTCACGTTATCCCTTGGGCTTCTCCGTTCCTTTGAAATGTAACCCCTTCTAGTACGTACCGGTGACGTCTTTCTAACTGTATTAAACCTATATTTAGACGATTTCTTGCAGTTTAAGAAGGATCTGTGGTAGTAGGAAGGGTTAAGTGAGATCGCTCCAAGCCTGTTTATTGCTGGGGTCCCTTTTTAAACTGAATAAAATCGCTTCATAGTAGCCAGAATAAAGTTAAAAGGGCGTTGCCGGTACAGACGATGGTAACATTGTCACTAGACAAGTTATATTTTGCAAATCGTAAGTTAGTAACAAACATTAATTATATATACCAATTCTCACACTACCCTAATAAGATGGTATATATTATTCATTATAGATACGCCATACATCTTCACCACTAATGTAGTCAGCCAAAGATGGTATATAGTATTCATTATAGATACGCCATACATCTTGACCACTAATGTAGTCAGCCAAAGATGGTATATAGTATTCATTATAGATACGCCATACATCTTGACCACTAATGTAGTCAGCCAAAGATGGTATATAGTATTCATTATAGATACGCCATACATCTTGACCACTAATGTAGTCAGCCAAAGATGGTATATAGTATTCATTATAGATACGCCATACATCTTGACCACTAATGTAGTCAGCCAAAGAATAGATGTGGAAATTTGCAGCCCATTTGTTCTAGCCCATTATTGATTATTGGTTAATATAGTGTTTATATTCATCCTGTCAACTTTTCCGAGATTATGTGTATCAATATGGATGGTTCAGACTTTCCTTCGCCTATATCGATATCCATAGATTTGCTTTTAGAATGATATCTTTAAAAACAAGTGACACACAAGCGCATATTAAATTATTAATTATTTTCCTATCTTATTAATCAACAGACCATAAAACAGCTGACACACACACGCAGATGAAAGCACTAATTCCCCATCTTATTTATCAACAAACCATAACAAAATTGACACACACACAGATGAAAACATTAATTCTCACATCTTATTTATCAACAGCCCATAAAACAGCTGCTACACACACACACGCAGATCAAAGAAATAATGCCCCATCTAATTTATCAGCAGACCATAAAACATCTGACACACACGCAGATCAAAGCATTAATGTCCCCATTATATTTATCAACATACCATACAACAGCTGCCACACAAACCCACGCAAATGAAAGCATTAATATCCCCAGCTTCCTTCTCGGAGGCAATATTGGACTTTTAAAATAAATGCGACTTTTGCCTGCATTGCTCTTGCCTTTGTTTCAGACCCGCACAAGATTACAGAATAGGGTGTGAGAGAATAACGGTGGGAATAAGACAAATACGAAATAATGAAAGGAAGAAGAGACAAGAAGAGTGAGAATAGAAAGAAAATATACAGAAAGATGAATAAGAGGAACTGGAAATAATTATAGGAAAATCAAAGATAAGCAGAATGAGAATAAGAACAGAAAGAAAATACTCAGAAGAATAAGCAGAGCTGGGAATAAATATAGGAAAAGAAAAGACAAGTAGAATGGGAATAAGCACACAAATATATATGAATAGGGAGCATAAATGGGAATGGAGATAAGAAGAGATGAAAAAAGGCATAGCAGGACTAAAAGTGGACACAAGGGATTATGATAGTTACAAAAAGATGTGGAAAAGGTGCAATTGAATACACTCTAAAAATTACCAATTAACCCTGTCATTACTGGGGATGTCTGATGTTTTATTTCAGCTATACAGTATGTACACGATATTATACAGTAAATAACAGATATATGGTAGTTGAAATGGTTAATTGAGATAGTCTGTAGCCTCTTAATTGCTACACGCCCGTCATATGCAAAATACATTCGTCTAATAGTTGCCAGATTATGATGAAAAGAATGTCACTGGTACTGGAGGGGATAGTTGTAACAACAACATTTCAATGGACTGCTATATGGATTTGTTGATTGCATTAATTGAGTTTAGAAGTAAAGTTGGTTGGTGTAAAGAACATAAGAATATAACCGACTTCCAATCGTGTATGTGTTATTTATTCATATTAGAACACAAACTATTGGAAGTCTATCTATCTATAGATAGACAGATAGATATACTTCCAATCGTTTATGTGTTCTAATATGAATAGATAAACTCAAGAACACTGTTTATGTGTACCATTTATGTTACAGAGATGACTGAAGAACAGGTAAGATAAGTGGTAATTCATAGGAATGAATCGAGAATGCTTGTGAATAGAGGAGTGATAACCCGGTCTTAGGGAGTCAGGCGCCAGTTGGACTAGATAATAATCCGTCAGGCGCCTGGCTCAGGGAGCCAGTCTGTGTCGTAAAGGGTCATACCTTGATGTGAGGTGGGCGGGCATTGTGGTATGGTTCCGCTGCGTGTCTGCCTGAGACTGGAACCTCTCCTGGAGGTCTGGGGCCGGAGGAGTGCTCGGGGGAGTGATCTTTGGTCTCTGGGTCTTTTCCTGGTGACCTAGATGTGTGTGAATTTTGTATTGTGTGTTTTATGATGTGTTGTGTTGTCTCTGTTCGGCCTCTGTCTCGATCCGGCCACCCCCGTCTGTGGGGTATGTGCCTAGGAATATACATACATACATACATACATACATACATTTCTGTTACATTTATCCCCTTCAAGGTAGGATTACTTTTCCTTCCTTACATTCTGGCTACTATTACAAGATTGTATGCAGTTTAGGAAGGGTGTTTACACTTTATAGGGGTACAAACTATGTTTAAGTTTCTCTCTAGCTTACACAAGCTCTTCTTAAACTGAATAAAATCGTCTTATAATAGCCAGCATCAACTGCTAAACTGCGTCACAATCCTCAAGGATCTCTCTCTCTCTCTCTCAGTTTGCTCCCTAGACCTCCACCTAGCTTGAAATAATACCTGCAAGGTCCCGTTATCGATCTTCAGGATCAAATCGACACGTAAATGGCATTAAATGTAAAATTAATCGACAAAGCAATTGGACGAAATGCCCTCAAAACGCTAAAGTAATGAGGTGAACGTCTTAAAATGTGTAAAACTAATGGGGCTAAACATGAAGAACAATGGGTTCCAGAAAAATAAATCGCCCTCTTAGGTGTTCAAATTTGTAGAGTGCGGCCCACGCTTGACCTCACACCTTGTTCAAGTCTAAATAACAGATGTCTTGGGGTCTATTCCGGGCACACTCACTCAACGTTTTATAGAAGGACTTAGAAACCTTACTAGCCTATGTCACACCAGCTTTTTCCGTCAATTTTAACGAGCAATTGCTGTCTGTTTGGTGTTGGGAGTGAATATATTTAAGGGGAGGCTGGCCGTTTGTTTGGTCTATTAATTAATGTATTCATATATTTTTTGAGTTTCCTCCCTAAACCTCCATCAAGCTTAGAACAAATAAACCTAGACCCCCCTTCAAGATAAATTTGTACATTTTTCGGTAAAAAAATGTCCCAGCCGAAGGCCGGTTCCTCTTAAAATTGCAGGCTCGCTTTCGCTCGCTAGAAAATAATCGACACCTAAATGACACGAAATGTCTTAAAATTGACAACGAAATGGGGCGAAAGGTGTTAAAATCGCCAAACTAATTGGCCGAACGTCTTATAATAAAAAAAAAAAAAAATGGGGCTAAACATGAGGGAGAAGGAGGTCCAAAAAACAGTCTGCCTCCCCTTAAGGGGAGATGGATCGCGTTTCAAGGTCCCCGTTCTTCCTCATGTTTAGCCCCATTTAGTTTTCAGATTTTAAGACGCTCGGCCCAATTGTTTGGCGATTTTAGTTTGTTCTTCTATATTCCAACTACTCCCTCTCGGACATCGGCTGAGAGCCTGTGCAATCCACCGCTGAATACAGTGAGGCCAGTGAGGTCTTGTTCCAGTCTAGGGAGCGAGACATGCGAAGCAGCCATTCACGGCTCAAAGCAACCCCATCTCTGAAACTGCTTCGCCTCTGCGCTTCACCGTCTCATCCCAGACTCGGACCCTCACTCTCAAAACGCCACCTATTGAGCAATTAACTCACTAGGCATTGCCCCCCTGTAAAATATGTAAGACCTTTTGTCCCATTTTGTTGTCAATATGAAGACTTTTCGGGTCATTTAGGTGTCAATTTTTTTCTGGCGAGCGATAGCGAGCCTGTAATGTAAGAAGAACTGGCCTTGCCTTCGTCCGGTACAAATACGAACAAATCTAGAAGGAGGGTCTTGGGGGGGGGGGGGGGGGGGGGGTAAGTTTGATGGAGGTCTAGGGAGGCAACTCAAAAAATATAATAATAAGATACATAAGTGAGCCAATAAATACGCCTATCCCTCCTTAATACGCCTATCCCTCCTTAATACGCCTATCCCTCCTTAATACGCCTATCCCTCCTTAATACGCCTATCCCTCCTTAATACGCCTATCCCTCCTTAATACGCCTATCCCTCCTTAATACGCCTATCCCTCCTTAATACGCCTATCCCTCCTTAATACGCCTATCCCTCCTTAATACGCCTATCCCTCCTTAATACGCCTATCCCTCCTTAATACGCCTATCCCTCCTTAATACGCCTATCCCTCCTTAATACGCCTATCCCTCCTTAATACGCCTATCCCTCCTTAATACGCCTATCCCTCCTTAATACGCCTATCCCTCCTTAATACGCCTATCCCTCCTTAATACGCCTATCCCTCCTTAATACGCCTATCCCTCCTTAATACGCCTATCCCTCCTTAATACGCCTATCCCTCCTTAATACGCCTATCCCTCCTTAATACGCCTATCCCTCCTTAATACGCCTATCCCTCCTTAATACGCCTATCCCTCCTTAATTTAGATTATTTCTATAGGCTCAGGAATATGTGCGAAGTCAGTGCTTTGAGATTTGTGCCCCATAATTTGGTCTTTCCTCTCACATAAGCATTGCCCTATTCATAGTGCAGTAATTGGGTCCAGTACATAATTAGATTGATATCCAATATTCCACAAAATTATATTAATCGTGGTCGTGTGCTGAAAATGTAACTGTTTTGGTGGTGTAAGGGTTACAATGTTTAAGTTCTGTATGTGGTTTCCCAGGTTCAAATCCCTGAGAGTTATTACAAGGATTTAAAAGGAATACTTAGTATCTCAGAATACTTGCGGTCCATTCCGAGAAGATACTCGAAGTGGAAGGAGTTATATTGTTTAGTGCACTACACTCATTAAAGAGTGTGCAAAATACTAACTACCGGTACTCTCTTCTTCAACTGATCTACTGATAAACTGTTTACAATTTCGGAGGGAAGTATGTTCCAGGTAGAAGAGATTCTATAGGCTATTAGAAAAGGTTTCCAAAAATACCAGTGCTAAACCTTCTCAGTTCTAATTTCCAGCCATGGTTGAGTGTTGTACTCATATTGAGGCTACACATTTTGCTATGATCCACATTGTCAAACTCATTAAGTATCTTAGAGTTTGAGCGAGAGCGAAGGCTAGAGAGAGATGCCACCACCACCACTAAATGCCTCTGCTGTTTAACTTTCCCGGTACACGAAACAGAAGGACGACAGGTTCTATTTTTTTTTTTTTTTTTCGAACTCAGTTTGTGGTTTTTGTTATATTCATAACCAATTTCAGGCTAACCGTACAGTCGCGGCCATTAATGTGGTGTATAAATCTTTGAAGCTATTTCAGATTGAATTAAATATTCTCATCAATTATTTATCTTGTATTTTGTATTTTGGAAGGTCGGTTAAAACTGTCTGATCGGACGTCTTGTGGGAAATTATGATGTTTTGCGTTAATCAACTCTGCATAAGCAGAGTTTGGTATCGCCCCCCCCCCGTATAGTGGGTACCACACGAAAAAAATGTCTGTCGTCGTCGTCGTCGTCTGTCTCGGAACTCCTAGACCGTTGGACGGATGTTCCCCAAATTTCACACAAACATTTGTTGCGTGAATGCGAACGTCAGTCAAATTTTGTTTTCGAATTTATGCAATAGTTATGATTTTAGGTCCAAAATATGGTTTTACGCCCCCCCCCCGCCCCCTCCCAGACCCCCCCCCCATCCCCAGCAATGATGGCGTTATTTGTGTGTGAGCCCCTTCGGGGCTCACACACTAAGAACGCATTCGTTCTGGGGGCGAAAACATCTCGCTCCGTATTTGCTAGGTTAAGTTAGTTTAGTTGGCATTAGAAGTGATGGTAGTAATTGTGGGATTGATGGTGATAATAGTGATGATGGTGATAATAGTAGTGATGATGGTTGTAGTTGTATTGATGATGATGATAGTAGTGATGATGACAGTAGTAGATATGATGGTGACAGTACTAGTAGTAGTGATGATGGTCAAAATAATAGTGATGATGGTGACAAGTAATGATAATAGTTGTAGTGATGATGGTAGTGACGATGGTGTGAGTATTAGTGATGATGATGAGTAGTAGTAATGATGGTGAAAGTTGTAGTGATGATGACAATAGTTATGATGATGAAGATCATAGTAATGGTGATGATGGCAGTAGTAGTGATGATGGTGATAGGATACATGATGTTATACTTGTGACAGTAGTAATGATGATGGTTATAGTAGTAGTGATAATGTTAACAGTAGTAATGATGATTGTAAGATGGTGGTGATGATAGTAATGATGGTTGATAGTTGTAGTATCAATGATGATATTAGTGATTAAGATGGTAGTGACAATGGTGACAGTAGTAGTGATGATGAGAGTAGTAGTGATAATTGTAATTGTAGTAGTGATGATAATCATAGTAATGGTGATGATGACAGTAGTCATGATGATTGTGGCAGTTATAGTGATGATTGTGATTGATGATGGTATTAGTAGTGATGATGGTAGCCTATCGCAGAGTTGGGTATGCCGTTTTGATTTTGGGCAAAACGGCACGTCTACTTTATTATTATATTAGATTTTGCTTGTTTTCACCATTTTCAAGCAATGTACTTTAGTTTGTCAACTAGGCTAACAAAAATTTCTTTTTAGTCATCCTTCAGGGTAAAATAACAAAAAAAACAGAAAACAAAAAAGAATGCCCAGTCAACCTAATGTTTTACATATTTACATGTCCTGTCGAAATCCAATATCTTCTAATTTACAGGCTCCCTCTCACTCACACATAACAAATTATCGACACCAAAAAGGGGTGAAACGTCTTCTCTTCGCAAAATTAATACTGACACATCGTAAAAACTTTCTCCTTCTAGTGTCGGAGAAAAAAATGACAATGAAAATAATGAAATATAATAAACTTCTAAGGCAGAGTGAGGCAGACTGGCAATATCCTAGCACCCAATGCCTCTGTTCACCTAAGCAACAAACTATACTCGATTTCATTTCATCGGACGGTAAATTGAATCTCTTACCAACTGATTTATCGATAACGAAAGGGAAAATACGAAACTACCATGTCTCTGCTTCACATTATAACAAGTGTTCACAATTAACAACAGATGTCGCCACACAAACCAGTATATTAGTGGAGTAATCAAGATGAAGACATGGCATTTTTCCGTGAGCTGGAAAACCCCCAGAGTATACAGTAGGTACCTATACTTTGTTTCTTTTCAGCTATTTTATCGAAACTTACTGGAAAGCTGTGAAACTACTATGTCTCTCCATCATATTAACCCTTTGAGTACCAGCGACGTGTGGTCTATTGTATTCTAGCTATATTTACACGATTATGCAGCTTAGGAAGGATCTGTGGTGGTTATAAGGGTTGGTTGCGATAGTTTGAAGCCTTATTATTGCTAGAGGTCCTTCCTAAGCTGAATAAAATCGTCTAATAGTTGCCAGAATACGATGAAAAGAACGTCCCTGGTACTGAATGGGCTAAGGCCAAGTTTATATAATTAGCACCATATGTCACTACAAAATCTTCAAAATAACTGAGAAATCTTGATGGGAACTTTGCAATTTACTGCCAGTTGAAAAAAATAAATAAAACAGAGTATAGTGTTAGTGGACAGTTGTGACGTCCCATCTAGGGAAGTAAACTGTGGTAACTCACACATAATTGCAGTAGCCCGTGTATTGGGTTAAGGGAAGATTTTCAGTTGAGGGATTTTTTTCTTGTCCCTTTCTCCCTCATGTTTAACCCCATTGTTTTTGAGATTTTAAGACGTTCGCCCTATTAGTTTGGCAGTTTTAAACACTTTCGCCCCATTTCTGTCAATATTAAGACCTTTTGTGGCATTTAGGTGTCGATTTCTTTCCTGGCGAGCGATAGCGAGCCTGTAATATTAGAAAGAACCGGCCGTCGGCCGGATTTTTTTTACCGAATAATGTACAAATTTATCTTCAAGGGGGGCCAAGGGCGTGTAATTTTTAGCTGGATGGGGGTCTAGGGAACAAACTAAAAACCTCACCTTAATAACCGCAGGCTTCAAAGGCCACATACACGTAGATGAGCACTGCGGCTGAGCACTGCGGCTACGTGTTGTTTCAGCGTATGTCCCTCAACTTTACTTTTTACATTTTCATTAAACAATTAATAATTACCAAATTTAGTTAATATTACGTGACCCTCTCCTCTTAAACTTTGTAATCTCCTTGGCTTATTATATCCTCTTGCCTTTCACGGTTCCCCTCTCTCTCTTCTAACTCTCACACTCTCTCTCTCTCTCTAACTTTCCCGACTCTTATTCTTCCTTCACCTTCCTGTATTCCGCATCGGTTTCTTTCTGTTATTTTACTTAACCTCAATAGTATTCGTATATTTCTATGTTTTTGTTATCACTTATTTTTCGTCAGTGTTCTTCCCTTTGTCTCCCTCCTCTGTTATTTTGTCTCTGCGTTTTCCACCTGTTCTTATTTTTCTATCTGTTCCTCCTCTTCCTCCTTTACCTCCCTCTCATCTTCTACTTATTCTCTTCCTTCTGCCCATTCAACTCCTAGTTAATCCCATTTATCTTCTCCATCCTCTTCCTTTCCTTCTCAGTTCCTTGTTCTCCCCTCTATAGCCTCCCCCCCCCCCCTTCCCTATCCCAATCCCTTCCTCCTCACCATCCTTCGTCTAAACAAACAAACAAGAGGAGGGGGTACCGGAAGGGTCTGTGCTCCCTGTTTGTGCCCTGGGATAGATTTCCAATAGCCCCCTTCCACACACTCACACCCCTGACCGCACCACTGCTTCTCAAGGTGGTTTAATGAAGGGAGGGATAGGTAGTAAGACATACCCTATGCGAACATGAAGCCAAAAAATGGACTGGCAGTACACTCTAGGACATAAATCATGACCATGTGCTTTCGAAGCTATCCCGAACTGAATCGAATATTGGCATTAAATCTTTACCTAATACTTAAATTTTAAGTTTGGTTTACGCTGTTCGAGGGTCCATCTTGGACCAGGTTTTGTCTTAAAGTGTACTGGCGGATCTGACCAACATTGACCAAAGTGTCTCGCGTATATATGAATACATAGTGATAATCTATGAAAATAGGTAACGTGTAATAAAGACACACATTTCTTTGTAATATTTACCTGCTAATCTGAGTTATTTAGTTAAGATAGGACTTCAGAGGCTATAAAACCTTCTGGATTATAAAGCCAGCACACTGTAAGTCAAAAATAGCATCAGGACTGGAGCCCCTTTTCGAAAATTCCCGTCCCTCGACCTTACATTCTGATGTATTATAAGGTCGACATGAAATTCGTTAGACATCGTGACCTTAAGTTTTCGAAGCTATCAGGAAGTGAATTGAATCTTATCAATGTTTTACCAAATAGTTATATTTCGGAGGTTCGTTTCGCTGTCCGAGGGCTTACATTGGGCCAGAATATATGTATTAAAGGGTTCATCACGCGGGAAATTGGCTTCACCTTCACGCCCTGAGACTCCCTCCTTTAGTTTCCTTCCTCCAAGCTGTTTCTGTTTGTGGGCAGAGGGGATTTGGAGCCACGAAGGAGGTACTGGAGGACCTAATACATTTTGGAGTCATGGGATATTTGGGAGATACTGGGGTTATTGTGAGGATGTTCAGGACCCCCATGTCCCTCATGCTTATCCCCACTAATTTGGGGATTTTAAGACATTTACCCTATTCGATTGGCGATTTAAAGACCTTTCATGTCCTCTAGGTGATTATATCTTGGCGAGGAATGGCGATTTAAAGACCTTTCATGTCCTTTAGGTGATTATATCTTGGCGAGGAATGGCGATTTAAAGACCTTTCATGTCCTTTAGGTGATTATATCTTGGCGAGGAATGGCGAGCCTGCACTTTAGGAGGAACCGGTATTCGGCCGGGACCTCTTTCTACCAAATAATGCTCAAGTTTTTCTCGAGGGTGAGGGGTGGGGTATTTTATAATCTTGATTGAGGTCTAGGGAGAAAACTAAAAAATCAACAATACAAATTAGGCTACATAGATAACGAATCCTTGAGGTATTGGCTGACCCTTTGGGGGGGGGGGGGGTACAGAGGGTATTTCTGTAGGAATGGGAATACAATACAGGATACTTTGGAATCCTGCAGAAATATTGGAGTAGTAGGTAGTTCTTGGGGGAATTAGAGACATTTTGAACGCATAAACAAATTGGCATAGGTAATGTGCACATTTTGGAGATGGGAGATTTGAATATTTTATGAAAATATTAAGGCAAGTAAAATTTTAGAGGAGGTAGGCCAGTTGGGACGAATGAGTTCATTTTGGAGACCCTTTAGCCACGTGTTCTATGTTTATGGGACAGTCTACCCTTCAGTCACGTTTTCTTTGTTTAAATCCCAGTTTACCTTTCAGCCACGTTTTCTATGTTTATGCCCAAGTCTACCTACCCTTCAGCCACGTTTTCTTTGTTTATACCCCAGTTACCCTTCAGTCAAGTTTTCTATGTTTATGTCACAGTCTGCCTTTCAGCGACGTTTTTTATATGTATGTCCCAGTCTACCCTTCAGTGACGTTTTCTATTTGTATGTCCCAGTCTACCCTTCAGCCACGTGTTCTATGTTTATGCCCCAGTCTACCCTCCAGTCACGTTTTCTATGTTTATGCACCAGTCTATCTTTCAGCATAGGCCTAATCTTATATAAAAATGCACAAATTTAGCTTGAAGGGCATCTGGGTGGGCATTTCTTAGTTTGAAGGAAGTCTAGGAAGGCGTTATTGTTAGCCTCAGAGACAAACTATAATACATTGCTCAAACATGGCAAAAACAAGCCAAAATCCTCATTAATAATTAAAGAAATAATCATAATAACTCACAAGTCGTCCAGAATGCATCGATGGAATGGCATACCCGCAAAATATGGCCAACAAATTCCATATACTGTATTCTATTACTATTGTTGGACACACCTGTTTTTTCTTGCGTAGCCTAAATGAAACCTATTATTCAATATTTGATGAGCGGTGGAGTGTGTAGGTATAGGAGAGAGAGAGAGAGAGAGAGAGAGAGAGAGAGAGAGAGAGAGAGAGAGAGAGAGAGAGAGTACAAAGTACAAAGGAAGTACAAAGGAAATCAAGCAACAACATATCTAGTGACCCTTCTAGGCTGCTTGTCCTCCAAAACACTGAGGATCAAGTGTCCAAACAGTGGTTTAGAGTGGGTAAGGGAACATTGGAAAGGGAACTACTGCACTGCCACTAACGTGGCAGGACTAGGAAGTTAGTAGGGGACATATGGGTTAGTAACTGAGGGGAGGATAAAGTTATTCATTTACAAACGCAGTCAGTCGCGGGTTTGATGCGAGATATTTGTCTAGGCGGAATTTAAATGAATCAACGGTGCTGCAGTCTATAACGTCTCGGGGAAGCCCATTCCACAAGTTGACAACTCGATTGAAGAAGAAATTCTTAGATTCGTGCGAGTTAAAAGATTTACCAATAATTTTGCAACCGTTTCCCCGCGTGTAATTAGATTGGTCGATAGTGAAGTACTTACTACAGTTCATATTGTCGATGCCTTTGATGATTTTGAACACTTGAATTAAGTCGCCTCTTAATCTGCGCTGAGAGAGAGAGAGAGAGAGAGAGAGGAGTAAACTGACTGAAAATTTGATGACACATGTTACGTTAGGGGATAATTTTTATATTATTTGTATTTTTTTGTTTATGTTTTAAGTTCCCTCCCTAGACCTCCATAAAGCTACCCCCCCCCCCCACCTTCGAGACAAATTTATGCATTTTGATATAACAATGAACCAGCCGAAGGCCGGTTATCACTCGACAGGATGAACTGACAAAAGGTGTCATAATACTCATGAAGTTATGTGGTAAAAGGTGAAGGAAGGAACAAGTGTGGGACGAGGTATGTAAAGCTTGATGGGTGAGGGGTGTTGAGGGGTGAGTCTTATCAAATTTGAGGCATATAAGGGTTGAAGCACCGGGTGAAATTGATCATGGTGGCGTATTCTACCCCCAAAATGTAAATGTAAACAAATTACTGAGAAGATTCGGTTCAGTTCGGGAAAACTTCGAAAATTTAGACCCTGACTTACTGTATGTGTTGCAATGCGGATAAATGTAAAGTACTCCTAATCGGAAACCGAAATGAGAAAGCAAACTATTCAATGAATGGCACCCAGCTTTAGAGTGTAGACAGAGAAACTGATTTGAGAGTAACATTATCGAGTAACCTAAAACCGAGTCAACAATGTTCAGAAGTTCTTGAGAAGGCAAACAAAATAATTGGCTTTATAGGCAGGTCATTTGAGCATAAAATAATACAAAGATGTAATCCTAACTCTTCACAATAACTTAGTCCGCCCTCTTCTGGAATATTGCGTTCAATCCTGGTGCCCTTACTACCAAAAAGATATAGACAAGCTAGAACGAGTTCAACGTAGAGTTACCCAAATGATACCTTGCCTAAAGAACAAACCATACGAGGAGCGTCTTGGAGAATTAAATATATTTATTTTAACCCAGCGCAGATTAGGAGGCGTATTAATTAAAATGTTCAAAATTATCAAATCTATCATCCATCTATCTGTTAATTAATCTGTCTGTACATGTTTTTCCATCCATGCATCTATCGATAATTCCATCTATATCTATCCATCCATCCTTAATTGTATATTTATTCATACACCTATCTATCCATTTATCTACCACTCCACCTCTCTAATTTCACATCTACCAGTAAAACACGTGATCGAACCTACTGACCTTCCTGGATAATTAGCAATCAAGACTTAATTACAAATGCGTGACGCCCCTCCTCATGCCAGATGTGTAATACTATCTGGTCCGACGTTTAGGGGTTATTATGGTATTTTGTTGTATTATTATTAAGGGTTTTGCTTGATTTTGTCATGCTTTCCAACAATGTATTTTAGTGTATCCCCTAGGCTAACAAAAACACCTTCCTAAACTTTCTTCAAACTAATATATTGCCCACCCAAACCCCCTTCAAGCTAGATTTTTCCATTTTACGATAGAAAACGGTAATTCTGCATAACTACTACTCCTGTTATTTTAGGTTTTATTTATTTTATTTTTGTATTTTAATGCTTTGTAAGTGTGTATTTTATAGTTAGAAAGTGAGGAAAGCACTAGTTATTAGCATTTATATTATTAATTGTAATTACGATACCTCAACAATCTAGGGGAGAGTTTGGGAATGCGGGGTTTTGGGTGGGGTAAATATAGGGGTATTATGGGAATAACTCTAAAAATGTAATAAATAAAATTGAAAACAAAAAAAACATTGAAATCCGAGCCAAGTTTTGGCAAAAGTTGGCTCGGATTTGGTCAATTTTCAGAGTCTAAAAAGTGAAAATTTGGAAAAAAAAGTTAGCTCGGATTTCAGCCTTTTTCAGATGAAGAAAACCCCAGTGTTGACCAAACTTGGCTGGGGTTTTTCAAATTTTCAGAGTCCAAAGTCACAGTAACCGCATTTTGAAAGTTGGCTCGGGTTTTCTTGTTTTTCAACGTGGAAAAACCCAGTAAGAATGGGGTTAACATTAGCCTAACCTAACCTCACCTAACCTAGTATTATGGGTGGGGGCTGCCGCCCCCACACCCCCGCTAAATCCATGAAATCCGAGCCAAGTTTTGTCATTAACCTAACCAAATAACCTAACCTAACCTAACCTAGTATTATGGGGTTAACATTAGCCTAACCTAACCTAACCTAACCTAGTATTATGGGTGGGGCTGCCGCCCCCACACCCCCGCTTAATGCATTAAATCCGAGCCAACTTTTGTCATTAACCTAACCAAATAACCTAACCTAACCTAACCTAACCTAGTATTAAGGGGTTAACATTAGCCTAGCCTAGCCTAGCCTAGCCTAGCCTAGCCTAACCTAACCTAACCTAACCTAACCTAGTATTAAGGGTGGGGGCTGCCGCCCCCACACCCCCGCTAAATGCATTAAATCCGAACCAAGTTTTGTTATTAACCTAACCTAACCTAGAATTATGGGGTTAACATTAGCCTAACCTAACCTAACCTAGTATTATGGGTGGGGGCTGCCGCCCCCACACCCCCGCTAAAGCAATTAAATCCGAGCCAAATTTTGTCATTAACCTAACCAAAGAGCCTAACCTAACCTTGACCTAACACCTAGTATATGTCCCCTAGACGATAACATACCTTAATGAGAGGCTGAAGAGGTTGATGCAGTAGGTTGAGAGGCTGAAGAAGAGGTTGCAGTAGGTTGAGAAGACAGTTTCTCGTATTGGTTATACTGATGATTTGGACCGACAGTTAGCCCATCGATCTTTTTAGGCCTAATAGGTCCGGTAGAGCATATACATCATTGCTATATATGTCATTAGGAGCTGAGATGTATTATAAAGGAGAACAAAAATATAACACTAAAATACACACCACAGCTAGCCTAGCAGTGCGATCTTAATGGGTGATGGCAAAGTAACATAACGATTAATATTTTTTCGCATAGGCTACTGTAGATTTAAACTTCCGGAAATTAATGGGTAATAAATACGATAATTTTCTATTTTAACTTCCGTCCGCCGCCGCACTCATGTTATTGTTGTGAACCTCTAGGCCCTCTCAGGCTCTCACTGCCACTCGTTGCCAGAGTAAGGTATGTCTCACAATACTGTGTTTTTTGCACTGTTACCCAATCAGCGGGGGTGTGGGGGCAGCAGCCCCCACTCATAATACTAGGATAGGTTAGGTAAGGTAATTAGGTTAGGCTAATGTCTTTTTTATGCTTTTAACCCCTCATTTTCCCTGAACTTCATAGCCCTCCCCACTAGTGGGGGGCGTGTTTTTAGATTGGTGGATAATGGGTAAATACTCATTTCAGCTCCTCTCCATTATAAAAGAACACTATATCTGAAGGAAAATTTCAAAACAAACAAATAAAACTTACTGAAATCGCTGTCGGTCCAAAAAGTCAGGTTTACCCTCGTATTTCACTTATAGTGAATTTGCGACAGTAATTACATGTACACCAACAAAGTATAGTTCATGAAAGTGATAACATACTAATAATCATCGATGGGGCCCATAACTGGTTGGTCATAAACTAATACCCAGTAAAATAACAGTACTTGTATACGGTATGCCTAACGAAATCATCCAGTACGAAATTGGCCTTTTTGACACGGAAAAGACCCTGTAATCCAAGCCCTAAGGGTCTATTTACGGTTATATATTGAAGAAAGATAGCCATACTCGAGAAATACCGCCAAAAATATCCCTAAATGTGAGGAAAACTCACCAGGCATGAGGCCTTCCAGTATGGAGATTGTGTTTGAAACTGACGTCACAGGCGAAGTGCATTGTGAGTACAAGTTAAAATGTAACTTTTACAAATCGATATCCCAAAAAGTTAGATTTTTGGGTTTAATGTTATTTTAATACCACGATTTTTTTGGATATATTTGAAGATAAATAATGAATCTATATGCTCTAAAGATCATAAGAAAATTTGTTTTAACCTTCGGCAAAACCTAATAAAAAAGTATGGTACTAAAATGTCTTTTTCGTAACAAGGTTGTCAATACGGTACTTTCAGTCATCGATAGCTCTAAAGATCATATGAAAATGTGTTAAACCCTCGGAAAAACCTAATATAAAAGTATGGTACTAAAATTTTATTTTCGTAACAAGGTTGTCAATACGGTACTTTCCCGTTATCAATGTACAATCAAGCTGAAGATTGCAGAGTAAACACCATAGACTTCATCGACTATTCTTTCACCTTCGTATTATTATGTTCCTTCCAACAACCAACCATACTCCTAAAATCGATTAATGAAATTTTACAAACACATGTGGCAGTCCGTGGACTCGAACCCAGGATGCTCACACCGAAAATCAACACCTTATACATCGCACCACGAAGACAGTTAAAGGTTGGTGGACACTGCCTACGATTTATTATGCAACTTCGAATCCTGCATATCAATCTAAGCATGTACACACATCCCAACTGCAACTCACGTAGGCTATGCATATGTGAATGGGAAGAGCAATTAATGGGGCCTTAACCACTTAGGGAAGTCCTCTCGATAAATTACTCCTGAACCAATATCAATTATTATGTTCCTTCCAACAACCAACCATACTCCTAAAATCGATTAATGAAATTTTACAAACACATGTGGCAGTCCGTGGACTCGAACCCAGGATGCTCACACCGAAAATCAACATCTTATACATCGCACCACGAAGACAGTTAAAGGTTGGTGGACACTGCCTACGATTTATTATGCAACATCGAATCCTGCATATCAATCTAAGCATGTACACACATCCCCACTGCAACTCACGTAGGCTATGCATATGTGAATGGGAAGAGCAATTAATGGGGCCTTAACCACTTAGGGAAGTCCTCTCGATAACTTACTCCTGAACCAATATCAATTATTATGTTCCTTCCAACAACCAACCATACTCCTAAAATCGATTAATGAAATTTTACAAACACATGTGGCAGTCCGTGGTATAATCGACAGCCAATTTTTTTTTTTTTATTAAGGGATTAGTACTCAACCAGCGGGGGTGTGGGGGCGGCAGCCCCCCACCCATAATACTAGGTTAGGTTAGGTAAGGTTGTTAGGTTAGGCTAATGTCTTTTCAAATCACTATCGGGGAGCGAGCGTGTCTCAACATCGATCGATAGGCCTAATGGGGAAAATAGGTTTTCCCGAGATTTCTAATTAATTACAAACACTATATATTGATGCACATTACCAATTTTGTTTAGAAAAAACACTCGGAAAATTCGTGGTATTAAAATAAAAAAAATCCGATTTTTGTAGAGAAATGAGAAAGTAATACATTCAAACAGTATGTAAAACACTGGAAGACAATTGTAAAAATAATTAATAAAAATTTGTTGGGAAAATAAAGATGTATTGTCTCACTCTCCACTCTGATTGGCTAATGAACATCCGGGAACTTCTGGGAGGAGCCTAGCATGTAAGGGGAGGTGTGGTGGAGTGGTCATGCCACTGGACTGGTAATCCAATGGACCCGGGTTCACATCCCTATATGTCAATGGGAAGATATTATTGGGATTGAATTTGTGCTGTACCTAGTATCAGTGCATTACCACAAAGCCCACCGAAATGCCAAAAAAATACCCTCATTGTTCCCTGATTAAATAACACTGTATGAATATTCCCATATTCAAAATATGTTACAGGGGAACAATGCCTAGTGAGTTCACTGCTCAATAGGTGGCGTTCTGAGAGTGAGGGTCTGAGTCTGGAGGGTGAGATGGTGAAGCATTTGAGCGAAGCAACCAGCCGCTTCAGAGATGGAGCTGCTTCGAGCCATGATGGATGCTTCACATGTCTCACTCCCCAGACTGGAACAAGACCTCATGGGCTTCACCGTGTTGAGCGTGGAATGTACAGGCTCTCAGCCTATGCCCGAGAGGGAGTAGTTGGAATATAGAAGAAAACAAAAAATGTTATGGACTCGGTGAACTGGCTGGACAAAACTAGGGCCTAACTAAAATTGTTATAGGGGGGTGACAATCAAATTGACAAAATAAGAAAATTAGCACTTATCCACACATCTGTAGGGTCCCTTGAGTAAGGTAAGATCAACAACAAATAATTACCTAAGACAGGAATCCCGTAATCGAGGAGTAGTAGTGGTGCAGTTAACCCTATTTTTATGTTCATCAACTACAAAACTATATATACTAATTACGTAAAGGCAATTTCTACCCAAAACTTCATCCAGGTAGTTATAATTGCATAAGGAATAACATAGGCGATAGACCATCGTAAGTCATTTACTTAACCTTAAACTGTTTTCATGGTGTATTGGTTTGAGTGTTTATGATCTGTATGTGGTAACCCAGGTTCGAATCCCTGGAGAATCACAGGTTTTCATTAATATAATTGGGAAGTGTTTGGAGTGAAATTAATACATTAGAGTAAGCTTCGTCTTTTACCCCTCAGCTCCCTCACTCACCCCTCACTTATCTCAGATCTCATATACCTTAACCTTTTGAGTACCGGTGACGTCCGTTTTATCATATTCAGGCAACTGTTGGACTATTTGATTTAGTTGTGGAAGGACTTCTAGCAATTAAAAGGCCTCCAACTCTCATAGATCCCTTATAAATTCCCACTGTTTGTTCTTACTCTGCATACAACCGATTAAGTATAGTTATAACCAATTAAAAGCTAGTCACTGGTACTAAAAGGGTTAAATGTTACCGGACTGCCCCCTCACCTTCTTCAGGCCTAACCTACTAAACTTCTCGCTACCCACTTGGCCTTGAAGTGGGGTTTGCGAGAGATCGAGGTTCGAACTGATTCTGCTACAGTGTTGCACTACCTGTTCACCTGGTCCTCCAGGAGACGCAACAATATAGGTAAAACATTTATAATTGTAGTTTTGGGTTCCAATCATCATATGCTTCATTTCTATATACTTTTTATCCCCGGGAAAAAGAAACAAAAATATCTTGGGATTTTTCATTATTTTCTTGGGATTTTTTGTTTGTTTTTATTAAAATAACCAAAAAACCTAACCTAACCTAAATGTATTTGGGGGCTATTATGTTAGGTTAGGTAAGGTTTTTTGGATAGGTTAATGACCAAAACAAAACAAATCCCAAGAAAAAAATGAAAAATCCCAAGATTTTGTTTTTCCCCGGGGATAAAAAGTATATAGAAATGAAGCATATGATGATAGGAACCCAAAACTACAATTAGACATTTGCTACCTATATTGTTGCGTCTCCTGTATATTGACCATTATTAATTATGGAAGTATATCGCTGGAAACGAAGATAATTACTTAGAAGAGGCTCGCAGGGTTATTAGAAATATTCTATATTGGAGACAGTACAGGTCCATGGAATCCTTATACCGTACACATGTGTAATCCACTGTGGGACACAATTTGTGATCACATTAACCATTTCAAGATTATGACGCATTTCGACAGTTTATTATGGCTATGATTAGATGATGTTATACAGTTTAGGAAGGATCTGTGGTAGTTCAAAGGGTAAAGACTGTCTCAATCAACCCACTGACTTCCATATAGCCTTCCTAATTTGAATAAAATCATCGCATAACAGCCAGAAAACATAAATGAAATGCGTCATTGGGTACTGATAGGGTTAATAAAACCCGATAATACCGGAAAAATAAAGTCTCATCACTTTCATAGCTCCTTTGGACGTCCTCACAGTTTACAAACGTCTTTATTATGGAGTATAATCGATATTTACCAAACATGTTACTCAGGAGTTAACCTAACTAACCCAATTAACTTAATCTACCCAAACAACCTAACCTAACCAAGTATCTTGGGTGATTATTTGCCTGCATTTACCGGCAAAACTCGAGGCTGAAGTGACTAGGGTCGGAAGAACTATGGGCCGAACTGACTTGCTTCCTTGGTGACCACGACAGTACCTCAGCTTATAATGAGAAAGTGGTCAGAAACACCTTGGACCTAACATAAAAACAAAAACAGATAATTTTATTTGGCAAGAGTTGTGTTATCGGGCGTATCACCTACCGGGTATATCCTAGTGTTTATTAGGCCTATACCCCTAAAGGACATTGGCCTAACCTAACAACCTTACATAACCTCTCCTAGTATTAGGCCTATGTTTGACATGTTGGTAAGATTTTACGGTTTGACAGTTACAAGCCCCATCGATGTTTGTGTAGCCTATAGGTATGTTATATAATAGTCTTCAGTCCTATATATGTCCTTCCCGTCGCAAATGTACTAGGTTTAATTCTAGTTTCGCTTTCACAGCATACTCATAAATTTCTATGGCTACTTTAGAGTTGTCATATACCATACTTAATTCCTATATATGTCCAAAGCGGCGGAAATGCATTATACGGAATTATACCTACTGTAAAAAAAAAAAAAAAAAAAAAATCCCCATATGCGGCACCATAGCTATTACATAATACTAGGTTAGGTTAGGTAAGGTTGTTAGGTTAGGCTAATGTCGTTAATGTAGTTTATTATCATTATATTACGTCTTTTACCCAGCAATTTCCCTGATCTTCATAGTTGGTCGGGAAGCTATACCTTTACAACGGCGCCTCCCTTTTGTCGCTGTGTACGTGAAACTAGAATTGTACCATGTATTATAAGGGAGATAATATTATAGGGTAAAACACAGAGTCTTGTCTGCATAATGACAAGTCCTGGTTTACGGGATTTCTGCATTATAGATTTTGTTTTCTTCCCTCCTACCTTACTCGGGGGACCTTACAGTTGCGCGATACAGTGCTGCTTTGGTAATTGCGTACATTTTAGGTTAGTTTCTATCCACGTATTACTTTTAGGTTAGGTTAGGTTAGGTTAGGTTAGGTTAGGTTAGGTTAGGTTAGGTTAGGTTTCTTAGTTAGGTAAAACAACACTGCATATCAAAGAAAAAATGCAAAAACAAAAAAAACACACATTCTAAAACTCGTGACTGTCACACCGTATCAATTTACCGACATGTTTGACATCAACTTGCGTGTTTACACGACGTACGCTCGGTAACACAACTCATTCCTATTATTTTATCTTGTAACATAAATATGTTGTAATCAGCAGGCTAAATGAAATAATCTGAATCTAAACAAATAATCTGAATCTGAATCCTCACCTGTCAGCCGGTGCCAGAAGATGGGCAGCGGTAACCATCGTTGTCCGCTTGTTCAGCCTAGAGAAAGTGCCATCTTTTTCTTTGGTCGCCATTTTGGTGTCTCAATTATCACACAACAATGTCTTGCCCTATTTTTGATCATGCAGAATGTAAATAAAAACATCAAGCTATATATCCTGTACCAGTATCGCCGAATGTTTATGATGGGCATGGGGATATTGGAGTGTTAAGGGAGAATAAGATCACCAATGGCAGCAAGATGGCGGAATCTTACCGATCGCTATTACTAGTTCAGCCTTGTGCTAGTCCTCAATTTGCACTAGGTCATTATGCAATCTCACGGTAGGTTCAGTATTCACTATCGTATATATTGCACCACCATATAACGCACTAACACCACCGTAATCACTAGGTTTGATACCCGCCGCCCGCGATCTTCCACGAATTTCACCAAAACACACTGCTCTGCGGCTTACCTGCTGCCGACTGGGTATACAGGGTTACCAAATCAAGACATAATATCGCTAGATCCGTTCTCAAAAGTTGCTAGAAGATCGATGGATAGTAAATATATGCCGAAAATCACTAGACGAATGCCACAATGTCCAGATTATAGCTCAATATGGTTCAAATCTTTAAAATATCGCTGGAGCTCATGTCGCTAGATGGAAAATATTTGCCGCTAGATCGAAGTAAATACCTTTAGATCTAGCGAGCAAAGTAGCTAGATTGGCATAATTGTATCTGGCCAGTGGATAGACACAAGGGAAGGCGTTGAATGTAGCTCTAAAACATGACGTCACTCACCATCTGCGCATGCGTGAGAATCTAGGCCCCCTTGGCCCCGCCCCTCACCTCCGTGGCGTTTAAATATACCCTTCAAACCATTCCACCCAGATCGCTCCATAGCTCACTTGGTAGAACTCCCGCCTGTCACTGAGGAAACAAGCGATTGATCCCACTCGTATTTGGTATTTTTTTTTTGGTTTTATTTCGTTATATTATTTTGTTATTTTGGTTATTTTTGATATATTTTAGGGTTAGGTTAGGTTAGGTTAGGTTAGGTTAGGTTAGGTTAGGTTAATCTAATCTAATCCAATATAATAGTTGTACATTTGAGATGCGAGGCCTAGATTCTCACGCATGCACAGATGGTGAGTGACGTCATGTTTTGGAGCTACATTCAACGCCTCCCGAAACAAGACTTACAGCAAACATAGATAAGCCAGCTTATACAATATTGCTGCCACTAATTCGAGAAGCCACTCGTTACACCAAACAATTAATATATTTACAACAAAAACATAAAGATTCAGTTAAGGATATGTCGTTTAACCTAAAATGGAAGTTTAATAATATGTAAAGTAAAATCTCACCACCAACTTCCATAAAAGTGTAATAAATAGTAGCTAATTTGGTAACTGGGACCCTGAACTCGTGTTAAGTCACTATTATGCTGGTACGCGACAACAGATGGCCCTGGCGTCAATCTGCGTTTGCTTTCTTTCTCCGCGTTTGTCATAGAAATGAAACAACATGAGGTGAAATAACACACCAACCATTTGACATCAAGAAGTTTCGGCAAATTGGTGGTTTCTAGTTATAATTCTCTTTGAATGCACATTACTATACATTACATAGGCACTAGAAGAAAATGATGCACTTCAGTGTAAATACATTTATTGGGGGAATTGTATTTATCTTATTACTAGGTACCCTATAATCATAAAACAAGTAACTATGTTAGAGTCAAACTGGCTCTCAGATACACACCCTGTCAGTTTCGGGAGGGGATGTACGCAGCCGGATACCTTACCCTCTACGCATGCGCGAAAATGTAAGCCTCCCTTGGCCCCGCCCCCCATTCCCCGCGTTTAAATAAACCCTTCAAACCGTTCCTGCCAGCTCGCTCTGTAGTACAGTCACTAGAGCTCCCGCCTGGCATCCAGAAATCCAGTATTTGATCCCACTCGAAGTTTAGTATATTTTTATATTTTTATTTTGTTATTTGTGTTATGTTATATTATATTATATTATATTATATTAGTGTTAGGTTTGGTTAGGTTAGGTTAGGTTAGGTTAGGTTAGGTTAGGTTAGGTTAAGTTAGGTTAATCTAATCTAATATAATATAATATTTGTACATTTTCGGCAGTGGGCGGGGCCTGGGGTAAGGTATCCGGCTGCGTACAGACCCTCCCTCAGTTTCATTGCTGCTGCCGACTCAAGCCAGGGAACAGATTCAGAATGTTACGAGTCGTTTTACTTGCCGAATACTTACTGACCACTTAGTGAAACAACGAGACTCGAACAAACTACTACGAAGCTTCCCCCATCCTTATTATCTCCTGTCCTCTTATTTCCTTAGAGTTTATTTATGTTTCAATGATACATTCACTGTAATATATTTGTATAGGTGATTGTACCCAGGTTGTTTTGCATTACCTTACGTTTATTGTCAGTGGTTCGAAATATTAAAATGAATCAGTCTGCATCACCACATCTTTGATTAACCCCTTTAGGATTATGTCGCGTTTTGACAGTTTACTCTGGCTATCATTAAACAATTTTGTTTTCAGCTTGTTAAGGGTCTGTGGGAATAAAAAGGGTAAAGACTATCTCAATTATTAACCCTCGGATTTCCATATACCCTTCCTAATCTGAATAAAATCGTCTAATAATAGCCAGAAAATAGAAAATAAATTCATCAACCTATCTTGAAAGGGTTAATAACTTTGCCTGCGAACATATAATGTCCTCTCTCAGAATTTATGCTGTTCATCTATGTAAAGTATTGTTTATGCTATTGCATTTTAAGCAATAATTTATTATCCGATAACAAATTTAGTATTTGGGTAAATTATTCGTGATTAAGGTGTTTCTTCCAGATTTCAACTTTAACGTTTTAAAATCATGTTAGCTTGGACATTGTATTGTTTGAAAGATGATTGACAAATATATATATATATATATATATATATATATATATATATATATATATATATATATATACAGTATATGATATATCTGTTATAGAAATCGCCACCTGTAAGTGGCACCGATTAGCGTGTCGCCCATCGGTAATTTGTGTAGGGTTTTTTCCCCTATAGGTTAGGGTTGTCTATGGTGTTAGGCGATCCCCCTGTAATAGGGGTGTCTCCGGTGATAGCTGTCCCCCTGGTATCTGAAAGGAGTGTTTCCGGGTGGATAGGGCTCGATAGCCTTGGCGGGCAACCTGTCTAGGGGAAAAAAACCTACACAAATTACCGATGGGCGACACGCTAATCGATGCCACTTACAGGTGGCGATTTCTATAACATATCTTAATAAGTAAAGGTCAATGTTTGTCAGTTACCCGACCTTTGTTACTAAACTCCTCCCACAGTTTTGGTACCAGGTGGGAGTGTGGGGCACCGTTGGAAAGCCCAGGCTTTGGAGATGGTTTTAGGCGAGTTTAGTGAAAATCAGAGACACTTTTGTTTAATAAAATTTTCGGCAGAACTTATGTAGTATACGGGAGCGAAAACAATGCGAAAACAATGGCCGTTTGGGGCAGAAGGAGGCCTCCGATCGAAAAGGTGTATGGAACGAAAGTTGTTCGCAGCTTCCCAAAATGGGGGTGCGGATGAGGTCAGATCCAAAATCGGAGGTCATTTAGCGGCCGAAATCGAGGTCGCCGTTTAACGAGGCACAGGGAGGTCGAGGCCGGTGATTATGGTAGTAGTAGTATTGTGATGATTGTGGTAGTAGTGATTGATGATGGTGATTATTGTAGTAGAATTTAAACCCAGGCAACGCCGGGTACCCCTCCTAGTGACAACATAAAAGTCAATCTCTAAACACTCTTATTGTATGGTGTCGTCATCTTAGTTTTTTAATTATATTTGTATTTCCATTTTGTATTGGTGGGCAATGAGATAATGAAATGGGTTTGAAACAGTTGTAGAATAGTGAATATATTGTTGATTAAACTGTGTTAAGCAATTGCATATTTGATTGTATATTATAAGTGAAATTGATTCTTTGTTTTGAATATAATTATCAAGTAAAATTGATGTATGATATATTTGTCAAAGTGTTCTGTATGTGTGTGTGTGTGTGTGTATGTGTTCGGCAAATAAGTGAAACAAAAAAGATAAAAACAAAGTCAAGAACTGAGAATTCTAATAGTGAACAAAGTAAAAAGTGAGAGCTCTGAAAAAACCTGTATGACCTGAAACCTGACCTTTACCATCTGCCTCCCCCCCCCCCCCTTCCCTCCCCCCACCGTGACCTCCAGGGTAACAACATTAAGGGGGTACTACTCGTAACAGATATATACCGGTATATATATATATATATACCGGTATATACAGTATATATATATATATATATATATATATATATATATATATATATATATACTGTATATGTATATTTGTTGTCGTTCATCAGACAATTAGGCGGTACAGACATTTAACTCCTTCAGGATTATGACGCCTTTTGGCAGTTTATTCTAGCTAGCATAAGATAATTTAATTATAGGAAGGGTATATAGAGGTCATAGGGTTATTTAAGATAGTCTTTACCCATATAATTCACACAGATCCTTCCTAAGCTGTATATACATCGTCTAATGATAGCCAAAATAAACTGTCAAAACGCGTCATAAACCTCAAGGGGATAAAAACAGATTATTTTAGCTTTTTCTTAATCTCTCATTTTTATCTTGTATACACATTATTTTCTATCGGCAGGGAAAGACGGTGTCGGTATTTTAACATGTTTAGTGTATTTTTGCTTCAAGAAACAAAATTCAACTTCCTGAACACGTACGAGATTGGCATTCCATAATTAGCTTTGATAGTGGACATTAGAGTAACCCTTTCAGTACGGGTCAAGTTATATGTCCGATTATTCTAGCTATCATTAGACGATTTTACTATGTTTAGGATGGATTTATGATAGTCAACGAATTCATGGAGATATATTTCACTTCTCTTTAATAGATAGATAGATAGATAGATAGATAGTCAACAAATAGCTAGTCAACAAACTAATAGTCAACAAATAGTGTCAACAAATAGTCAACAAATTAATAGTCAACAAATTAATAGTCAACATATTAATGGAGATATACTGCATCTCTCTGATCCTCTGACGTTCTTCTTAAGCTGTATAAAATCATCTAATAATAGCCAGAATACAAGGAATAATTACGTCACCCGTACTTAAGTGGTTAAGGGGACATTTCCACTTGAGGGATATTTTTTCCGGATCCCTTTCTCCCTCATATTTAGCCCCATTGTTTTTGTGATGTTAAGACGTTCGCCCCATTAGTTTGGCGATTATAAGAACTTTCGCCCCATTTCTGTCAATTTAAAGACATATCGTGCCATTTAGGTATCGATTTTTTGCTGGCGAGCGATAGCAAGCCTGTATTTTAAGAGGAACCGGTCTTCGGCCGCGATATTTTCTACCGAAAAATGTACAAAGTTATCTTGAAAGTGGGTCTAAGGGGTGTAATATTAAGCTTGGTGGAGGTCTAGGGAACAAACAAACAAAACTCCCCTTAACCTGACAAGCGCTAAATAGACCTAGGGGCTAGGGTAGTTATTTGTGCATTTCTAGCCTTGGATTCTGACAGAATTCGTTATATTTACAATATAGAGCATTATTTGTTTTCGGTATGCTTTTATTTTACATATATGATGTATATATGAACCTTCAAGAGTGCTAAAATAAATGGGAAAAGCATTTGGGTGGTGAAAAACGAAGATATTGGCCACCCGGTCATAATCTCAGGCGAGAGAGAGCCACAGGCAACCCTCCTCTCTCGCTGTCTGTGAGGTAACTGAGACGAGCGGGGCGGTGTGGGCCGGTGTCTGGGTGTTGCATAACGATCTTTTCTGCAACCCACTTGTGCTACATTATCGCGGGAGAAAAATAACCGATAAATGATGATAATAAGAGGAAAAATAGGTGATAATTGAGGAGGGGAGGGAGGGGGGAATAAGGTGGGGAAGGAGGGGAGGGGGGTGGGTGAGATTTACATGGATGAGTACTGGAGGGGAATTATCTCACCTAGAGACAAATTCCTTTGTTTTGATAGGCCCTTTTTTTTATGGAAGGCTTTTTTTATGGTCTTGCTTCCGTGAGGCCTATCGCGTTCCCTATAGGAAGCCTTCCGTGAGGCCTATAGCGCTTGCCGGGTTAATGCTGATGTGTTCTTAAACCTTTCAGTCTACCATAGCGCATTATTTCACTCCATTCTGGCTATTATGAGACGATTTTATTCAGCTCGGATATGGGTTTTTAAGAGTCAAAGGGATAAATGTTATAGATATTACTCCTACGATTGCTATAGTTTCTTCCTGAACTGCAGAAAATCATCTAGTGGTTGACAAAAAATGAAATATTATTTATAAATATACAGTACGGTATATATATTTATATATATATATATATATATACAAGTATATATATATATATATATATATATATATATATATATATATATATATATATATACAGTATTATTTATCGGTATGGGAGAGGTACAAGGAGAAAAGGAGAGAGGCAAAACGGAAAATAAATTAAGGAAGCGAACAAAAGATGCAAACGAAAGGGGGGGTCTAAGGTTGAGTGAGAATTTTGAAGAACGAAAGAAGATGTTCTGGAAAGAGGTAAACAAAGTAAGGAAAGGAGGACAAAAGAGGGAAGAGTCAGTGAAAGATGCAAATGGAGAATTACTAGTGGAACCAGTTGAAGTGAGGAAAAGATATGCCGAGTATATTGAATCTTTGTAAAATACAAGAGATGGAAGAGAAGCAGTGATTGAAGCAAAGGTGGATGAAGATAGGTTACCCAGGCCACCCAGGTGGCAGGGAATGAATGAAAGGATTGAGGAAAATGAGGTGAAAGAATCAGTGAAACAAATGAGAGAGGGAAAAATAGAAGGTTTGGATGGTATTGCTGTGGAGTGTATAAAGAAGGGTGGAGATGTGATAATAGATTGGTTGGTGAGACTTTTCAATGTGTGCTTTGCTGTGTCAATGGTACCAATAGACTGGAAGAGTGCATGTATTGTGCCGTTGTACAAGGGGAAGGGAGATCGGCAGGAGTGTTCAAGTTATAAAGGTATTAGTTTATTGTCAGTGGTGGGAAAGCTGAATGGCAGGGTGTTGATAGAGAAGATAATAAAGTGTGCGGAAGTTGTAATAGAAGAAGAACAGTGCGGTTTTAGGAGGGGAAGAGGGTGCGTGGATCAGATGTTTGCAGTAAGACAGTTATGGGAGAAGTATTTAGAGAAGCATAAGGAGATATTTTGGGCTTTTATGGACTTGGAAAAAGCGTATGATCGTGTGGACCGTGAAGCAATGTGGAAGGTGTTAAGGATTTATGAAATAGGAGGAAATTTGTTAGAAGCAGTTAAGAGTTTTTATGAAGGGAGCAGAGCATGTGTGAGAGTAGGAAATGGTGAGTTGAGTGAATGGTTTGAGGTAAAGGTAGGTTTGTGACAGGGTTGTGTAATGTCACCATGGCTGTTTAATATGTTTATGGATGGTGTGGTGAGGGAGGTGAAAAGGATAATTATGGGAAGAGGATTGGGTTTAGTAGGAAAGAATGGTAGAGATTGGGAGTTGAATCAGTTGCTGTTCGCTGATGACACAGCATTGGTGGCGGATTCTGATGAGAAACTGCAGCGGGTAGTCAAAGAGTTTGGTGTGGTTTGTGGAAGGAGGAAACTGAAGGTGAACGTCAATAAAAGTAAAGTAATGGTGTGTAATAGGGGAGAGCATAGGGTGAATCTAGATGTGAGGCTGGATGGGGAAATATTGGAACAAGTCGAGTGTTTTAAAGATCTAGGAGGAACGATAAGCAGGAGTGGAGGTATGGAAATGGAGGTAAAACAGAGAGTGTGTGAAGGAAGGAAGGTTTTCGGAGCAATGGGAAGTATGTGAAAGACGTGAAATCTCGGAGTGAAAGTAAAAAGAGCACTGTATCAAGGAATTGTTGTGCCAACAGTGATGTATGGGCCTGAGACATGGGCTCTGAAGAAAAAGGAGAAAAGAGGGCTGGATGTGATGGAGATGAGCTGCTTGAGGAGTATGTGTGGAGTTTCTCGTAGAGACAGATTGAGGAATGAAGAGATACGTAGGAGAGTGGGGCAGCAGGAACATTTGTCAGCCAGAGTGGACAGAAGGGTGCTGAGCTGGTATGGTACATGTTGAACGAATGGGAGATGAAAGGCTTACAAAGAGAATATGTGAGTCAGGTACAAGGGGAGATAGAAGGGCAGGAAGACCCCTATTGAGATGGAGAGACTGTGTAAGAAAAGCTTTGGATGATAGAGGAATGACTATAGATCAGGCAGGGGAAGTGGTGGTGGACAGGAGTGAATGGAAAATGCTTGTGAATAGTTGAGTGAACACGTGGTCATTTGGAGTAAGGGGTCGGGCGCAAGTTGGACTAGATAAGAGTCCATCAGGCGCCTGGCCCGGGGAGACGATTAATATGAAGGGTGCGCCTGGAAGTGTGGTGGGAGGGCGTGTGGCTTTGGCTCCGCTGCATGTCTGCCTGCCGAGATCGGAACCTCTCCGGGTGGTCGGGGGCCGGGGGAGTGCTGGAGCGACCTTGGTGACCCTGGTCTCTGGGTCTTCTCCTGGGTGACCTGGATGTGTGTGAGTTTGTGCTTTTTATCTGTGTTTATTCGTTGTTTTATGTTGTTTTTGTGTTTTCCCTGTTCTTGCTCTGTCTTGAGTCGGCTACCCCCAAAATGGGAATTGGGCCAGAGCATATAGATAGATAGATAGATAGATTATATATCGGTACACACTAACAATATCAGCAATGGAATTATAAATGAAGATATACTGTACAGTAAAAGACGGATATAATAGGGAAAATAATAGTAAACTAAAAAAAGAAACTCCTCATGCCAATATGAGCCGCACGAGAAAAAACAAAAAACAAACTGAAAGCTATGTGTTGAATGGATGTATAAAGTAAGGGCTTCATCCGGCCTCTGACAGTGGGAATCTGCCGTTCTCAAAGTTTTCCCTGCCAGCGGGAGAATTTCTGTCTGGCTTAGGATGGACGTTAATCGAGGCAGCCAGGAGTTCCCGTTATCTGACTCTCAAACGGAAGGTGGAGTGGCGGAGTGGTTTAGGTAATAGGCTTTATTGTTCCATTTATCGGCCAACTTCCGCCCTATTGGTGAACGGGTATTGGCTTTATGATCTAGCTCGGTAGATAGTACAGAGGAGTACAAAGGAAATCAAGCAACATCTGTTTTTGCAGCCACTTGAGATTAATTGCTCTCTAAGTTACTGCTGTTTTAAACGCCAGTTTCTCAGAGAAACTATGATCAAGTGTGAATACAATTAGGTAAATAAAATAATAATACAATACTAAGGAAATAAGTTATTAATTTACAAATGCAGTCATCCGTGGGTTTTGGGCAAGGTGCTTGTCTAGGGGAATTTTAAAAGAATCAACGGTGTTGCAGTCTATAACATCTTGGGGAAGCCCATTCCACAGATTGACAACTCGATTAATTAAATTACGTAACCTTCTGAGGGTAGTGCTCGGAGTGCTGTCACTCAATGGATAATGCGGGGTAAATCCGAACCCCAAGGCAAAGCAAATTCACCAAAAATATTTAAAGTGGATTTTTTTAACATTTGAGGTAATAGGAACTTAGAATGAGCATTTCGCTTCACTTTGACACAAAACTCAGGCTCATTTAATCACATTTAATGTTATGAGGCACTTCTGACTAAAATTATTGAAAATAAAAAGTTAGTCCCCTTCAAAAAATAATTTAAAATCAAATTACTAGCTAATTCAGCTGAAACCTTAGGATATAAAGGCCTAATAAAGGGGCATTTCTCAGCCAAAGAATGGAAGGCTTCAGGCAGAAATCGGATAGAAATCTGTGAAGCAGAAAGTATAGGTATTTTTAGACCCAAAATATCTACCTCTTCATGTATCTTTATATAGTAAATATGCACCTATTTTGCTATTCCACCCCTCACAAGTTGGGGAATTTATTACTCTACAATTTCATAACACTCTGGCATAGATCTGATAGAAAATATACTTATTTACGGCAAATCATTCGTTTATTAACCTTTTGTTGGGCGGGATTGTTATTGAAATAGGGCAAATCCGCGCGCAAATCCGTGTGCCCAAAGGTTGAACGTGTCCTGGTTAACATATACAGTATATATATATATATATATATATATATATATATATATATATATATATATATATAATATATGTCCGTCCACCTCGAATTTGAATTCTTACGTAAAACACTGAAACTTAATGGCTTTCCAATACATTTCACAAATACCTTGATTGGTAAGCAACTAAATAAATTAAGAACCTCCTCAACTCCGATCCTTACAGCTCAGAAAGCCATTGTTTATTTCACTATCCCATTTATAGGCAACAAATCATATTCAATTCGAAATAAAGTCGCTAAATTGATTCGTGAACATTACCCGCAAATATCACTGAGAGTGGTATTCAAATCTCCCCAAACTTTGTCTCACTTCTTTAAAATTAAAGACCGAATCCCCGATTCTCTACAGTCCTCGGTGGTGTACTCCTTTAAATGTAGTCGATGCAATACGACTTATATTGGTCAGTCCAAGAGACATCTCACCGCCAGGATCTCGGAGCATCGGGGTAGGTCATTTAGAACTAACCGACCTCTTTCAAATCCTTCCTTTTCTGCCATTCGAAACCACTCTGAATCATCTGATCACCCCATAAAACCCTCCGATTTTTCAATTCTCACCACTGCCCCAAACACAGTCACACGACTCCTGTCGGAGACCCTGCTAACCCAGTTACATAAACCCAGCCTGGGTGTGCACGACTCTTCCACTCCTCTACTCTGTTTCTAATATGTAAAGGTTAGTTCTTATATATATGAAAACATTTGTTATTAACTTCGCCCCCCCCGCCCCTCCTTTTATTGCTCACATAATATTTCTTCGTCTCTCATTTTATTCTTTCACTTTACTAGTTCTAATATGTATTAGGTTATTATTGTTATAACTATTAATTTTAAGTTTTATTCTAGATTTGTTAAATTTAGTTATTAACAAGAATATTTACATTAGAAAATTACTCTGCCATTCATATAGGCTTTTATTTCATTTCAGTTCAGGTCTAAAGATGGTTTATGCTTAAACCGAAACGTTACCAAAATAAAGATGTTTGTACCAGCGCTGGTGTTGATTTTTATCATCCGACTCGGATTCCCGCAACAAGGGAGTATTGCTTCTATATATATATATTATTACCCGCGATGCATAGGCTAGTTTTATCTTCCAAACTCACATATGTCTGTACTAGAAGAGTTCGCCAATGATCATACCACTATTCCAATTTCAATGTATTTATTTGCCCATTTATATATATTTTTACTATTTTTGTTTTAGTTTCCTCCATAGACCTCCATCAAGCTTATAAATACACCCGCCCAAAACCCTCCTTCTAGATAAATTTGTCCATTAGCCTATTTGGTAGACAAATTTCTTGGCCGAAGGCCGGTTCCTCTTAAATTACAGGCTCGCTATCGTTCGCCAGTAAAAAATCGACACCTACTGTAAATGACACGAGAAGTCTTAATATTGACAAAGAAATTGGGCGAAATTACTTACAATCGCCAAACTGATGGGTCGAACGTCTTATAATCTTAAAACTTAATGGAGCTATACATGAGGAAGAAGGGGGACCAGAAAAGCGACCCATCTCCCCTTAAAAGTATTTCTTTGATTGCGAGAGCAGCGTTTGACGTCCACCACCACCACCAGGGTCTGTTTGAGGAAGTAACAGTAATGAAGAGCGAGGCCTTTGTGGATCACGGGGGTTATTAGGCTGGGGGAGGCGGCTTATCTATCGCACTCCTTATCAGCAGAGATTAGTAAAAGTCTGAGAGAGAGAGACAGAGAGACAGAGAGACGGAGAGAGAGAGAGAGAGGGAGGAGGAGGGGGCAAACGGACGTGATGTCGAACTGAGACAAGTGGTTGATTTGGCCGAACTGGATTTTCACCCCAATCAGATGTTGATTGTTATCTGGGCGAGCGATACCAAGACTGCACACTTGGAAGAAATCGGCCGTCGGCTGAGACGTTTTTCTAATGACAAATGTATAAAATTAGCTTGAACGAAGTCCGAGAAGGCATTATTGTTAGCCTAAGTGAAAAACTATAGTCCATTCATTGTAAGTATAGGCCAAAAATATTAACCACTAACCCCTGTAACTCGAAAAGGATTAGAGCAAATGGGCTGCAAATTCTCACACCTATTCCTCGGTTGACTCTTCACAAGTGGTAGATATATTAGCTCAATTACTATAGTCGTGTTTTGGTTATATAAATTAATGGTCAAGATTGTTGGCCTACTTATAATGAATGGACTATAGAATACATTGCTCGATAATGGAAATGTTTCGTAGAAGAGCACTAGTTGGAAAGGGTGACCGGTCACTTCAACCAGTAGACCATTTCAACCAGTAGCTCTCAACCAGTACCAGATCAACCAATACGGTTAGGTTAGGTTAGGTTAGGTTAGTACTATATTTTGGTACTGGTTTGGTTGATCTGGGTTAATTTGGCACTGGTTGAGATCTACTGGTTGAAATGGTCTACTGGTTGAAGTGACATGGAACCGTTGGAAAGAGAATGTGTAGGATTGGAGAGACAGCGAAAGAGAGAGAGAGACAGAGAGAGCTGAGTTAGATACACAGATTGCACAGACCTTGCGGTCCCTACTATGCAGTCCGGACTTAATGCTAACATAGAATTTGTTACAAAGTGGAAGGTAAGGATAGCAAAGCAGAAGGTTCTCTCCTCATCCACCACTCCACACACAGAGAGAGAGAGAGGCAACTAATGGTACAACAAATAGAAGGTGGGTAGTTAATCCCCTAGACCTTTCAGAGCTGGATGGGATAAATGTTAGGGAGGTTAATACAAGAGAAAGCTCACCATCATTTTTGTTTCCTAAGAACTTTTTCCACTAACCATGAAAAGGTTCTCTCCTCCCACCCCCTCTCTCTGTCTCTCTCTCTCTCTCTCTCTCTCTCTCTCTCTCTCTCTCTCTCTCTCTCTCTCTCTCTCTCATATTATTTGTCTGTTTTTGTTTTGTTTTCGTGTTGGTATTTTTAACTAGTGAACAATTTACATGTTCCCGTCTTAATTATTTACTGCTTGCAATATTAGCATTGCCAAATATGTTATTAATTGTGACAATTTATTATTTATAAGATGTCAAAATATAACAGTTTCTAATTTACCAGAATTTATGACGTTCGTGTCATTATTTTTGCAATGTCAAGACCTTTCGTCCCATTTGTTATTGATATCAAGACCTTTCGTGCCATTTAGGTGTCTATTTTTTCTGGCGAGCGATAGCGAGCCTGTAATCTTTAGAGGGTTGTGACTACTGACAAATTTACACATTGAAGGGGGGTCCAAGGGGGTGTATTTTGAAGCTTTATAGAGGTCTAGGGAGGAAACTAAAATAAACAAAAATATATATAGATAGATCAATAAACAAGCCAATAAATGAGCAACCCACCCCATTAAGAATTTGAGAGAAGGAATAGAGGAAAGAAAGAGCAAAGTAGAAGAGTACAAGGTGGAGGGCAGTGAACTGACTGACTGACTTACTGATGGCTAGAGTAAAGATGGAAAATAAATTACTGTAATAATGGATTGGAGGAATTTAGGATTTTTTGTATGGAAGACTTATTGGAGGGTTAACTTGGAGGTGAGTTAATAGATAAAGAATAGCTAGAAGTTAGAAATGTAGTTAGCGAATGAAGGATTCTGGGCTCAACCTGCTTTTTGTTATTTTTGTTTTTAAATAGGACTTCAGAGGCTATCAACACTATTGGATTATTAGGCCAGCACACTGTAAGTCAAGAATAACGTCAGGGCTGGAGCCTCTCTGCGAGAACCCCAGTCCCTTGCTCAACCTGCTCAAACATACATACTCTAAATAACCCACGTTCTGCTCACTTGAAGGTAGTAATAAATGGACCAATATAAATAACCCACGTTCTGCTCACTTGAAGGTAGTAATAAATGGACCAATATAAATAACCCACGTTCTGCTCACTTGAAGGTAGTAATAAATGGACCAATATAAATAACCCACGTTCTGCTCACATGAAGGTAGTAATAAATGGACCAATATAAATAACCCACGTTCTGCTCACTTGAAGGTAGTAATAAATGGACCAATATAAATAACCCACGTTCTGCTCACGTGAAGGTAGTAATAAATGGACCAATATAAATAACCCACGTTCTGCTCACTTGAAGGTAGTAATAAATGGACCAATATAAATAACCCACGTTCTGCTCACTTGAAGGTAGTAATAAATGGACCAATATAAATAAGCTTTTAAGGGTGGATGGGCCGGTTTTCTGGTCCCCCTTCTTCCGCATGTTTAGCCCTATTAGTGTTCATATTATAAGACGTTCGGCCCTTTAGTTTGGCAATTTTAAGATCTTTCGTCCCATTTCTTTGTAAATATTTAGACTTTTTGTCATTTAGGTGTCGATTTTTTCCTGGCGAGCGATAGCGAACCAGCTACCAAAATGTTTACAAATTTATCTAGAAGGGGGCCCCCATCTTGGGGATGATGTTTTAAGCGTGATGTAGGTCTATGGAGGAAACTAAAATAATAATAAAATTATATATGAACAAGCAAATAAATACGCACATCCCCTCTTAACCTTTCCGTAGTTTTTATATGAATATGCGTGGAATATGAATGGACGCGCCTAAGTGCTGCGTTGTGCATAGGGTATATGTGTATGTACAGTTGCCCACAAAAATAATCCGTCCTTGGAAATCTCCCCTTCAAAAAGTATAATTTGTGTGTATCATTAAATGAATTAATATATATGAGAAGAACGCAAGCAGCGCATGGATATTTTTTTTTTTTTTTTTTTTTTGTATGAAGGGGATACAAAGCAGGCTGCCTGTATCGAGTATCTCCTCCAAAACTAAACGAGTGATGGAGAGCCAAATTCAAGGGAGGTTGGAGTCAAATTGTCTGGACACACGAAATTTAAAACAGTCTAAGTCATAGGATAAAGGAAATATTGATTAGGGAGAGGATTGTAAGGGATGACAGATTGTGTACGGCTGGTTATCATTATAATTAGTCAGCCTAATAAATTATGTCACAGCACCAAGTATTGTTTTCTTTATAATTGGTGTCAGCATTATATAAACTGGATTTCTACATTTCGAGTGAGGTATACAAACGTGTTCCTATTTTGATCCACCCTATTTAACATCTGACAGACATAAATACAGCCCAGAGCGAGCCAAACGTAATGGCAGCTAAAACATGACTTATTAGCGCTACTGTATAGCTGTCAGGGTTAGGAGGAGACACCCCAGCTAGGTTGGAAGTCATATATCATATATTATTAATCCAGAGAATCATTATGGTAGATAGAAGACCGTTCGTTGTACCAGCTGATAATGTGTGTGTGTGTGTGTGTGTTGCAATTGTGTCTGTTTATGTGTGTGCATGATTGTTTGTCGTAGTATGTTTGTATGTATGAGTGTGTGTGTGTGTGTGTGTGTGTGTGTGTGTGTATGGGCGTTTGTTGCATATGTGTAGTATATTTAATGTGCGTCATATCATAGCCAATGGTCGAGTTCTTCTACGTTATAGGCTCGTTATCGCTGGTCAAGAATAAATATCGACACCTGAAAGGGATGAAGCATATTATTGTCGCCAACGTAATGGGGCGAAACAACTTAATATACCCAAGTACTGTAGAGAAACATGGGAGATCCATAAAGACCCCCTTCGGACAAAGATAGGGTTAAGGGGAGATTTCCACTTGAGGGATTATTTTCTGGATCCCTTTCTCCCTCATGTTTAGCCCCATTGTTTTTTTTTTAGATTTTAAGACGTTCGCCTCAATAGTTTGATGATTTTACGACCTATTTGCGCCCTATTTCTGTACATTTTTAGAAATTTTGTACCATATATAGGTGTCGATTTTTCCTGGCGAGTTATAGCGAGCCTATAATTCAAGAGGGAGATGTTTCTACCGAAAAATATACAAATTTATCTTTAGAGGGGGTCTAGGGGGTGTAATTTTAAGTTTGATTGAGGTCTAGGCTACTCTAGGGAACAGACTAAGAACCTCCGCTTAATTCCAGTATTCGATATATATCTTGATGGTGTAATGGTTGGAGTGTTTAAGATATATAATTATGTGGTAACTCCCCAGGTTCGAATCCTGGGTGTATCATATGCTTTCATTATTTTCATTGGGAGGTGTTTGGTGTTGGGAGTGAAATTAATAAACATTATATTGTATGCACCATATGAGGAGGAGTAATATATATGACAACGTTTAGCAAATAGCTTCATCACGACAATGTGTGTGTGTGTTTTTTTTTTGTCTTCTGGTGTCAATAAAGTGCTCCTTCTCATATGGTGACTTAGTGTTGTCAATTTAGCTATTTTCCTGCTAGATCTTGAGGTATTTACTTCGATCTAGAGGCAAATACTTACATCTAGCGACATGAATAATCAGTGTGGTATGCTGGAGATTTGAGACATTTCCGAACGACAGTCTTGCGATTATGGCATTATTCTAACGATTCTCGGCATATATTTACTATCTAACGGGGTTGATTTGGTAACCTTGGATGTGTATAACTCTTTCTGTTATTATACAAAACTCATATGACGCGATCGCGTCATATGGACTTATCTCCATGCCTCTCCAATAAGTTTATGACGCAATTTTGCGTCATATGAGCTCAGTAAGTCCGATAAGTTAGCGTACGATAAAACCGTTGGTGGCAACCTGAGCCTCCTCCGATAATTCTAACGGCCGCAGTGTTGTTGTGAGTGTAGTGTGAGGCAGTGGCAATGATCCTGGGGCTCCCGCCTCCTCGGACTTATTGGAACATAATATGTCTGAAGGAGTTAAGGGGGTACTGCTTGCTTTTTGGTAGATATATTTATAATTTGTTTGTTTTTTTAGTGTCCTTGCTAGACCTACATCAAGCTTAGTAAAACACCCCCTAGACCCCCTTTCAAGATAAATTTGTAAATTTTTCGATAGAAAAATGTTCCGGCCGAAGGCCGGTTTCTCTTAAAATTACAGGCTCGCTATCACTCGCCAGGAGAAGATCGACACCTAAATAGCACGAAAGGTCATGAAATTGACAGCGAAATGGGGCGAAAGGTATTAAAATCGCCAAACTAATGAAAGGAACGTCTTAAAATTTCATAACTAATATGCTAAACATGAGGAAGAAGGGTGTCCATAAAAAACGAGTAGTAACCCCTTAATGTTGTTTCCCTGGAGGTCACGGTGGTGGGGGGGAAGGGGGGGGGGGCAGCTGGTAAAGGTCAGGTCATACAGGTTTTTTCAGAGCTCTCACTTTTGACTTTGTTTTCTATTAGAATTCTCAGTTCTTGACTTTGTTTTTATCTTTTTTGTTTCACTTATTTGCAGAAAACACACACACACACATACACACACACACATACAGAACACTTTGACAAATATATCACGCATCAATTTTACTTGATAATTATATTCAAAACAAAGAATCAATTTCAATTATAATATACAATCAAATATGCAATTGCTTAACATCAGTTTAATCAACAATATATTCACTATTCTACAACTGTTTCAAACCCATTTCATTATCTCATTGCCCACCAATACAAAATGGAAATACAAATGCAATTATAAAACTAAGAATACGACACCATACAATAAGAGTGTTTAGAGATTTATTTTTATGTTGTCATAGGGAGTCTACTTAACAATAACCATCATCCTATATCTTTAACTTACGTATACCTGTATAGCCATTCTGATGTATCTTAAAACTTGTGTAGATATCAATTCTCATATATCTTTAACTTTTTTATAATGCAATTATCATATATCTTTTACACGTGTATAAATATATTTTGATATATTCAATTTCAATTAAATTTCAATTCAAAAGACTTTATTGACACAAAGTAATGTACTTACATACAAGTGTTACATAACAGTTATTCATACCCTTTGTGTCAATGAGGATCTGATGCCATCAGGCATCAGGCACCCTGGGGGTAAGGGCTCCTCCATCTTATGGTGGAGGAAAACAAGAATATGCCCCACGCGTCCCTACTGCGTGTGTGTCGTACAAGGCGACTAATAGGGGGAATGGGGGTAGATTGTAGGCACCAATCGAACAGCTCTATACCCACGAGAGGCTGTGGACATTTGATAAGGAATCGCTGGAAATCCTGTTTCATTTGCTTGGCCTCTCTTACTGATTCCCTTTGTGCCTCACTTACACTGAGAGTAGTCAAGCATGCTCTCACAAACGCCTCCTTCTCCTATCTACTTCACTACACTTAACATGCACACCACACTTCCTCCTTCATAATTATTAAAAATAAAAAATGATGAACGCAGGCCCAGCCTCAGAATCCCCAGGGAAGGGGGGGGGGGGGGACCATAAATACCTCCACACATGCTCGACCTTCCCCTAACGACCCCTCTAAATACTCTGGACCACGGCCTGTCACTCCTACTATCAACTTTTGCAATATTCGCGGCCTTTCCTCTAATATTCACTCTATCGAACACCATCTCTCCTCCTCCAAACCTGATCTTCTTTTCCTCACCAAAACTCAGGTGTCTGAAGCAGCTACCAGCAGCCCCTTCTCTGTATCCTCCTACTTTCTCTATCCTAGTTTCAAAGCCAGAGGAGGATGTTGTGCATACGTGCACAACAAACTCACTTGCTCTCGTGTTCCCGATTTCTACTCCTCTGAATTCTCAACTTTATGGCTCAAACTATCCTGTCATTCTCATACTAAACATTTCTGTGCTGTCTGTCTTTTCCCTAACTCTACCGACTTTCCCAAATTCTTTGACTATCTAAACTCTAAAGTGGAACACATTCTGTCTATCTCTCTCTTCTCGGAAATCTCCATCATAGCAGATTTCAACGTTCACCACCGCCAATGGCTCTCCTCTCACTCTACTGACCAACCTGGTGAACAAGCCTACGTCTTTTCTATCATAAATGACCTAGAGCAGCTGGTCCAGCAACCCACCCGCATCCCGGATCGCTTCGGAGATCGGCCCGACATTCTTGACTTATTTCTGACTTCTAACCCTTCTTCTTATACTGTCAATCTTTTCTCTCCTTTGGGCTCCTCTGACCATAAACTTATCTCCGTCACCTGTCCTATCTCTTCAGTACGGCCATCCGATCCTCCCAGCCAGCGGCGCATGTGGCACTTTGGCGCTGCTGACTGGGAGGCTCTCCGGCAGTACTTCTTTGATTTCCCATGGAATGACTTCCGCTTCCGTGGCCGAGAACCCTCGGAGAGTGCTGAACGCATTACCGAGGTAATCATCTCGGGCAAAAAAATAAAATATGTGTCCTCATTGATACATTACTATACATAATATATGATGTTAGGTGAACAAAATTATATATTTATAATTTGTTGGAACTTTAGTTATAATAATGAAATAATAATAATAATAATTATAGTATTTATTTCTAAATCTGTTATGCTACTACTACTACGGGGGATGATTCGACAGTCATTTAGAAGTTCGTATATTTTATTAAACAGACTTCCTAACTACTCTAAAAATAGGTTGTTGGCTCGGGCTGAGATGAGTTCAAGACGCAGATTGAATATTACGTAGATTCATGCTAGGTTGCAATTTGGACCCTTAAAGTTTCCGTTACTCCCTAACTGAATCCCCGCTATTCAGGTATTGACTCAAGTCGGCTTCGGTCCTACGACCCGTTAATAGTGATTAATCCTAAATAATGAAGTCAAAACCCTGCTGTGTCTTTTATTTAGACCAGGGCCTAATGCACCATTTCCTCTTTGTCTAACGAAAACAAAAGTGATATTCTTTCCTCTAATCTTTAGGTTTTCCCACGTTTACTGAGCCTTCTGTATCCATTCTTAATACCAAGGCTATAACACATATAATCTATCTCCTCAATACATAGAATCTATTTATTCCTTTGACACAACCGTCGTTACAACACAAATACCTCCACAATGACATAAAATCGTACCAATTACCGATTTTGTTTATTTTTTTTTCTATGTGATTTGAGGGAGGCAAAAGGCATAACTGCCTATAGCGAGTGCCTCCTCCATAGTTGCAAGAGTGACAGGGCCTAAATCAAGGGACGTTCGAGCCAAAATGCCTGGACACACGGAGTTTGAAGCAATTTAAGTCATAGGAAGAGGGAAATATTGATTCTGGGAGAGAGTTCCAGAGCTCAGCTGTTGAGTAGAAGAAAGTTTGAGAGTAACGTTTCACTCTTGGGTTGGAGAGTTGCACAGAGGAGGGGTGGGATTGAGTTGCAAGACGGGTACCACGTGCTCTACGTAAAGGAGGTGGTATACACTGGGAAAGCTCTGAGGAACACTGATTATTATAGTAGCGATAGAATAACGAGAGAGATCCAACATTGCGGCGGAGAGAGAGAGATTGCAGAGAGTTGATGAGTGGACGGGAATTAATGATACGAAAGGCCTTCCTTTCAACTTTGTCTAGGAGAGTGGTGTGAGAGGAACCTCCCCACACATGTGAACAATACTCAATACAAGGACGCACTATGCCCCTGTACAGAGCAAGAAGCTGTGCAGGGGAAAAGAACCCCCTAAGGTGGTTGAGCACACCCAGCTTCTGGGAGGCTGCCTTAGCAAGACTGGTAATATGGTCCTTCCAACTGAGAGCAGAAGAAAAGGAGACACCAAGAATATTAAGAGAAGATGAAGGATTGATTTTTGTATTATTGAAGAATAAGGGATAGTCCGCTGGGAGTTCCTTACGGGTAGATAGATGGAGAAATTGGGTTTTGGAAGCATTAAAGGTAACAAGGTTATATCTGCCCCAATTGGAGATACTATTTAGATCAAAGCTTAAGAATTCTATGGCTTCATTACGTTTGTTGTTGAGGAATTGCTGGCTGGGGCGTTCTGAAAAACAAATGGTGTAGTGTAAGGTTGAGTCGTCTGCGTATGAATGGAAGGGAATTGAAGTACAGTTGAGGAGATCATTTATAAAAATTAGAAAGAGAATAGGAGATAGGACAGAGCCTTGAGGAACACCGGAGTTTATAGGGTGAGGAAGTGAACAATGGCTCTCCACAACCGTGGCTATGGAACGGCCGGAAAGGAAATTAGAGACCAACGCACAGATGGAGGGATACAAACCGAAGGACGGTAGCTTAGAAATTAAAGATTTGTGCCAGACTCTATTGAAGGCTTTCGATATGTCTAGTACAATAGAAAAAGTCTCACCGAATTCCCGAAAGGAGGATGACCAAGAGTTAGTAAGATATGAAAGAAGATCACCAGTAGAGCAACCCTAAAGGAAGCCATACTGGCGATCTGAGAGCAGATTATGAGAAGAGAAATGCTTAAGAAATTTGGAAGCAAGAATAGTTTCAAAAACTTTAGAAAGACAAGAGATGAGAGCAATTGGACGATAGTTGGAGAGTTGAGAGCGGTCACCCTTCTTTGGGACAGCTTGAATGTGAGCAAATTTCCAGCATGAAGGGAAGACGTTAGAGGATAGACAGAGACGAAAGAGTTTGCCTAGGCAGGGAGTCAGCACGGAAGCAATGAGATTACAAGGTCTCTCTAACATATTATATGGGTTCCGCCACCCAGTTACTTCACAATCTAGGTTTACAATCTTTATCTCAATAACACTATTGGGTTCCGTCACCCAGTTACTTCACAATATAGGGTTACATTATTTATCTCAATGACACTATTGGGTTCCGTCACCCAGTTACTTCACAATATAGGTTTACATTATTTATCTCAATGACAATATTGGGTTCCGTCACCCAGTTACTTCACAATATAGGTTTACATTATTTATCTCAATGACATTATTGGGTTCCGTCACCCAGTTACTTCACAATATAGGTTTACATTATTTATCTCAATGACACTATTGGGTTCCGTCACCCAGTTACTTCACAATATAGGTTTACATTATTTATCTCAATGACACTATTGGGTTCCGTCACCCAGTTACTTCACAATATAGGTTTACATTATTTATCTCAATGACAATATTGGGTTCCGTCACCCAGTTACTTCACAATATAGGTTTACAATCTTTACCTCAATGACATCTTCCGAATTTACCCTCAAGTAACCCTATTACAAACACGCTATGTTACCTTGCACCTTAATCAAAAATCGTTCTAACAAAAGATGATCCGTGCCTCAAACGCATACACGGAATAGCTCTTTTAGACTTAACACTTAAAGAGCAGGACCCGACTTAAGTCCGTATCTAAAAAGCAGCAAGTTAGGAGCATTATTAAGGCTTTTAAAGGGTTATAATCGAGTGCAAATGGCCGGGAGCGCAGCAGGCCACACGTCCGACACCCAGGGCTTAACGCCGCCCACTGACTCACGCTCCCTATGTTCTCGAGAGGCCGGCAGTGTAGCCAGTAGTGAGCGCGGCTGGAAAAAATATGCCGCTATACGCTAAACTCCCATGTTAGTGGTACCACTGCATGAAAACGACGAGTGCTACGTAGCTCGGTCTGGTCTCATTTTGAAGCTTGTAGCGCCTAGTTTTTTGCTGAATACATTTCTTTTCATGCAGATACTTGATTGATCATTCAGGAGGGCCTGAATATGCCCAAAATAGCCCAAAACCCCCCGCTAGACGAGGGTTAATAATATGCAACTCACATTGGACTAGTGTCCTTCTTCACAGTTTCCTTTTTACACAACTTAATGAATGATTCATATGGAATAGTGTCCTTCTCTAGTTTTAGCTAATCAATTAGGCAACTAAACAATTGTTTCCCTCTTTAACTTACTGGTTGCCTCATTTATTAAGAAAAGTATTCTTTCCCTCCCCTCTTTACTTTTACTCTTTTAATCGTGCATCTCTCCTATCAGATCCTATATAATAACTCTTTTGGCATGGCGCCGTTGCTAACAAAGATAACTAATTAATAACACATCATCATCTTTATATATTCAGGTGAGTCTAAATTCTTTTTCCTTTAGTCTTGTCATAGAAGGACACATCAATTTTGATAGAAACCACCAGGTTAGTCAACCACTCTCTCTTTCTTTCTTTATCATATGCGGGCCCAATATGGGTCCTTAAACAAATATATTCTGGTATGCTGGATCAGGTATGTGTGTGTCTGGAACTGTGCTTTACCACCTCAGAGCTGGCCAGTAGCTCTTCTGGAAGTCCTCACTTCCGTCCACCTTCTGTCGTCCCTCTTGAAGCGCTTGACTGTATGTGTGCATACTAGCAACTTGACGACAGGCGGCAGGATACTGATGGTGCATCCTCCGAGTGGGCGAAAGTGAGGAGAGGTCAGGGGTGGTCTGGGTTGTGACTTTAGGTGAGGGCAAGGTAACTTGAAAGGTGGGTTCCTGGTTCTCCTTTGTGCCCGGGCGAGAGAGAGCACGTAGGTTGCAGTGTGTTAACCCGGTGGGCTCTGAGGGGTGAGTCCCCTGGAGTCCGCGCACGGCAGCCTTTATACTCAGGCCTCCCGCTCTCCCGCGCTGTGATTGGCTGACTGGCACGCGCCGAGACACGCTCGCTCTGGATTCTGGCTTGCTTCACCTCCTCCGTCTTTTCTTCAAAATAAGTCCCAGGAAGCTAATTATAAGCCTCTTTTGGCGGTTTACGGGAGTACAGGGCTGGCACCGAGGCATTACTTAACCTCTGAAGTGCGCATGAGGGGTATGAGACACCACACTCCTGTGCTGACGTATTTGAGCTGTTCCCATCACTAACATATTTATTTTACCATAAATAGCATTAATACTTATCCATATACGCCTATTATAGGTTGATTATAAAGGTATTAACCTGTTACAACAATAAAACAAGTGGAAACAGCGTTTGGATGGTTAAAATCGGCGATACAGGCCGGGAGTTACACAATGTATGGCTGAGGCAACCTCCCAGCCCACCACTTTTCTCCACCTCTGGAGAGAGACTGTCGATCGATACTCTCTCTCTCTCTTGCACTCGCTTGCTAACAGTGATGACAACGCCCTGCTACCAACTCGCTAATGTTAGCACGAAAATAGACCACAGGAAAAGGGAATAACAGGGAAAATAGGTGATAACTGAAGGAGGGGAGGAAACTGGGGAAGGAGGGGAGGTGGAGGAGTGATATTTGGCATGGCCCAGGGGCAAAACAAAATAAAAAGAACAAAATTTTTTTTTTTTTTTCGGTGTTTTAAATTGATTTTTTTTTTCCTGACTCTTAAGAGTCTTACCGCAGTCCGCCGGGGGAACTCTTAAGAGTCTTCCCGCAGTTCCCGGGTTAAGTGATAATCAGAAGGAGCTCTTCAGGCAGAGAAAGAGAGTGACTTTTGAGGTGGAGTAAGAAGTCCAGCTTCGCGCTCCGATAATGGAGGCCGCTGATTGGCTGGTGGGCGGCGCGTGGCACGTTGTAGCCGTGAGCTGTCAAAATCAGCTGGCTATGCAAGTAAGCAAAAGGGAGCGCCGTGATTGGCGGAGGGTTTATCTACTTTATCACCCCCTACTAACTTTAGGCGAGCTCCTGATCGCCGCAACACTGTTCCCTTAAAGTTTATGCCCTCAGGCTGCCACTCCTCCAGTCCACTATGCTCGCAGAGGCATTTATGTAACTGGAGTGCAGGATTCTGATTTCCCATGATAGTTTTGGCTTTTAAAACTTCCCCGGGCTGGCTGAGAAACTGTTTGAGAGCTAGAGTGGTATTAATTCTTTGCCCATGCCTGTCGACTATGGCTACCAGTCAACGGAGTCGGTACTGAGGGTCAGAGGGGAGAGGCATGGTGCCTTGCAACTGACAGGCACGTGCCCCGGGGGTCCTATTTATAGCCTCGTCCAGGTACCTGATTGGTGGGCGGCTAATCCTACCACTACGAGTGAGAGTTTTGGTGGGGCCCGTAAACTTGGTTGCTCTCGCGGGAGTCTTCTCCGGAACGTTAAGCAAAGGAGTTCCTTTGGATTCTTTCACTTTAGCTGTGGGAGAACCGTTTATCCGGTTGCCGTCAAAAGATACGTCTCGCGGTTTTATCTCGTCTCGAGGACACTCTTCTTCACTACTTAACACTCAAAGAGCGGGTGGTGGAGTATATTTGACTGTGCCGCCCAGCGGGTTTTTTTACCGTAAACGAGCATGTTTCCGTGCTCGTTTTCATGCATAAACAAGAGCCAGAGCGTAGTACAAGTATGTACCCCTGAAAGGGCGTTAAATGAGCTTTCAAAAGACACCAGAACCATCCTTCTACGATCACTGGTTGTCTTGCAATGATCGTGCAACCGAAGGGCAAAATCGGTAAAATACGGTCATTTCCTTACATTATTACGTGTGAAACGAGTGAGGGAGGGTGGAGTAGGGCGGAGTACATCTCAGTAGCTCCACGGCCACCATGGCGAGCGGTCATGAGGTAACCTACGCTCCTCCCACTGCTCCGCTCTCTCTCAGAGCACATTACGTGCTCAAAATTGCATGCGACTATAGCTGGGCCCCGCCACATAGGCCACATTTATTTCACTCGACTATAGCCGGGCGCCGCCAAAGAAGGGTTAAAGTCCTGTTTAAATCTCTCGGGGAAACTGAAACTTCGCTGTCTGGGACCGTAGACTTTTCCTCCTCAGTAAGCTCATAAAAATCGTCTTTATCACTAGATACGATCTCTACGCTTCCTAGGTCTCTTTCTGACTCAACCTCAGGAAGACCCTCTCGATTTTTTTTACTAAGTGACCACCAGAGTGGAGAATCTTCTAGGTAGTCCCGAGTCGGAGTAGGACCTCTAACGTTGGGTCGAGCTGAGGAAGTATCAGGGTCGTCGACCCTGGATTCCGTTTCCTCTTCGCTCCCTTCCTCGCTACTCCACTCACTCGTTTCTGGGGGAAGATTAACCTCATATCGTTTGGTATGACAAATATGAGTAACTGACACGACATCTCCATAATGTAAGTATAACACTTGATAGGGCCCGTTTTTTTTTTTTTTTTTTTTTTTTCTATATTCCAACTTACTTCCTCTCGGGCATAGGCTGAGAGCCTTAACATTCACCGCTTTACAATGAACAGTGAAGCCCGTGAGGTCTTGTTCCAGTCTAGGGAGTGAGACATGTGAAGCACGTAGAGCACAACGAGCACCTGCCATCTTGCCTTCACATGAGGCACGGTGCTCACTCATGACCCGAAACGACCCCATCTCTGAAGCCATCTCGTTCCCGTGCTTCACTGTCTCACCCACTACACTCGGACTCTCACACTTACACACACACAACGCCACCTGTTGAGCAGATAACTCACCAGGCATTGCACCCCTATAGCATATTTTGAATATGGGAATATTCATACAGTGCTATTTAATCAGGGAACAATGAGGGTATTTTATTGACGTTTCGGTGGGCTTTGTGGTAATGCACTGATACTAGGTACAGCACAAATTCCATCCCAATAATATCTTCCCATTGATACATCGGGATTTGAACCCGGGACCTTTGGATTACCAGGCCAGTGGCAAGACCACTCCACCACACCTGTCTCGACAACCCTGAAAGAACCCTCGTATTTCTCCTCCAGTTTACCAGCTCGGGTGGGGTCATGTCTCCTGACCAAAATACACTCCCGGTAATAAGGATTATTTAGAGAAACTTTCTTAGGTTGTTGCTGAACAATATGATCATGCACTTGCTGTCGTCGCTCCCCTTGTTCCTTCCAATATTTTCCGGGTTGGGAATACTGCGTGTAGGAACGGGGGTATGGCAATAATCGTTCTTGAGGCAATATCGGTATGTTGCCAAACATAATCTCATAGGGAGAATACCCCGTAGTCCTACAGACCGTGGTATTCATTCCCCAGACAATTTCAGGCAAAAGTTCCGGCCAACCCCGGACGATGTTCTCCCCTTGTGAGCTCAGACTAGCCCGGATGCAGTTGGCTAACACCTTATGATTCCTTTCACAGACAGCATTTCCCTGAGGGTAATACGGGGAGGTGTGCTGTATCTGGTACCTCAAGGTTTCTCCCAAGTGTTGCCAGATCTCATTATTAAATTCCTTTCCCCTGTCACTCAGAATACCTCCAGGGGTGCCATACACAATAATTATCTTTTCCAGGATAACCTTGGCCACCGTTTCAGCTTTCTTGTCCGGGATAGCACAAGCAACCGTGTATTTAGAGAAAATGTCGACATAGGTCAAGATGTACCTTTTGTTTGTCTGTCTGGGCAGAGGTCCCATAATATCCACTGATAATTTGGCCCAGGGTGTACCAGCGGTAATATGTCCGGGCAAGGTCCCCTTCCATCTTTGCCCCTCTGGCATCCCAAATAATTTTGAACGAACTTTAACAATCTGGTCGGCCCTCTTGGTCCAGTACCTTTCATTGAATTGTTGGAAAACTCTAGACTGTCCCAAATGAGCCCCCCTTCCCTTTTGTCCGTGGAGGATTTGGATCATGTGTTTTGCCTCTGAATAATCAAGTACGACCCAATCTTGAGAATTCCTCCAGGCTCCCTTCGAAAACTCGACTTTATTACTAGGTTTAGGGTCATGTTTTTCCCCGTTAAAAAACTAGTCAGTGGGTTGAACGGGTGCTACCGGTAGTTGAGACAAGCCATCGGCATTAATGTGTAATTTACCGGGTCTATGTCTAACTTCAAAAGAGTACTCTTCTAAAATCCCCTTCCACCTGACAAATAGTCCGTCTTCCGTTTTCATTTTTCGGAGCCATTGTAAGCTATGGTGGTCCGTAATAACTTCAAAGTGGACCCCGGCTAGATACGGACGGAAATATTGTACAGCCCACACTAGAGCGAGACATTCCTTTTTCGTAATGCTATAATTCTTTTCGCCCTTATTCAGTGTCCGGCTAGCACAGGCCACTATGCTTTCCTTTCCGTCCACTTTCTGGGCCAGAATGGCTCCGAGCCTTTCATCAGAAGCATCGGTGTATAGTTGAAACGGCTTGGTGAAATCCGGATGACAAACTACGGGGTTCGAGGTTAATTTTTGCTTCAAGTGATCAAAAGCTACCTGACAGCTCTGATCCCAGTCGAACCTCCTCCCTTTTTCTAGTCTCTGAGTCATGGGGCGAGCAATCTTAGAAAAGTTAGGTATAAACCTTCGATAGTAGGAGGCCATTCCCAGAAACGCTCGAATCTCTTTGACAGAGGACGGAGGTGAGATTTCGGCAATAGATCTCACTTTACGTGGGTCCGGTTGAATACCTTTACTGGAAACCACATGCCCTAGATATGCCACCTCACGGGCCCCTAATTGGCATTTTTAAGATTTCAGTTTAAGTCCTGCCCCCCTGATTCTCTCTAACACTTCTTGGAGTCGCTGAATATGTTCTTCCCAACTAGCGGAAAAGATTGTGATATCATCTAAGTACGCCAAACAAGTTTTCCAGGTTAATCCCCTCAATATTTCGTCCATGACTCTAGTGAAACTAGCGGGGCCATTGCAAACTCCAAACGGCAAGACAGTAAACTGGTAGAGTTTGCCTTCGCTCGTGGCAAATGCGGTTTTCTCTTGATCCTCGGACCTAACTGGTACTTGCCAGTATCCACTCTGGAGATCTAGGGTAGAGAACCAGGTCGACCCATTGAGGGATTTTAACGAGTCGACAATACGAGGTAGGGGCTGCGCGTCTTTGATGGTGACATCGTTTAATTTTCGATAATCTACACAGAACCAAGTAGACCCATCTTTTTTTCTAACTAGGATTACCGGAGATGACAACGGACTGTATGATTCCACTACTATCCCCTGTTTAATCATGTCTTCAACTTGTCCCTTTTCTTTTTGTCTCATAATAGGGTTTTGTCGTCGGTAGGGTTGTCTAATAGGAGGCCCTTGTGTGTGTATCTCATTGGTGTGTCGGGTTCGAGGCGATCCATGGTCCCCTTCGTTTAGAGCAAACACATCCCGGTACGTCCAAAGCAATTCATGTAAGGTACTGGCTTGACTTGAGGTTAATTTTTTCGGGACCTCAGGTAAGTTCACGGGTCCGTCAGTTCCAACAGTAGTGGGTTGAGCGGGTGTGACTTGTCCTATCAGTTTCCCTTTTTGATAACAAATCGTGTCATCACCAAAATAGCTTAAACTAATTTCCTCTGGTCGGCAGTAATGAAGGTGGGAGATATTCTCACCCCATTCTGTGCATCGGGTTCAAGAATCCTGGCAGTCATGCCTGGGTTTGGGGGAATCTCTATCATTTTCCAAGATCTGGGAGGAATAGATCATTTCCCTGTGGTAGCTACTATTTGAGGTTGGAGAGTAGTCGTTGTGTCTTTCGGCCCACACTGAATAGTTACTCCCAACTGACTCATGAGATCGATTCCCAGATACACATCGACTCCGCTACTGGTTTTTCCCGATAAAACACAAAAATCGGTGGTGAAGGTAATTCCCTTCCACTGCACTACCGTCGCGTTAGTTTTTCCTAGGATTGTCAGTGGTTGACCCCCGGCTCCTGACAACTGAATACTGGTTTGATTTAATGGGCCCATTTCTCGCTGATTTTGTTTTACGAAATTCTCCAGGAGACAACTACGGTTTGCCCCCGTATCAATCAACATGTTCGCGGCTTTCCCATTTATGACTACAGTTTCACAAGGCGTTGTCTCTCTAAGATATTGATCTCACCATACCGCCCTTCTATGTGAGGTTTCACAGAAAATGTTCTCTCTCTTTAGGCATCGTAACTTTTGGCTGGTTTTCTGTCTCCCGGTATTCTACCAGAAGCATTCCTCTCCGGTCCGGATCGGTTCCCCTGGGTAGAGGTCGATCATTTGGGAGTGCGAGTCTGGGGTCAAATCTAGGGGTTGGGGGCTTGTGGACGGTTGGTACAGTTCCTAGCTAGGTGTCCGGTCTGTCTACAAGTGAAGCATCGAATCAGGGCTTTCGGATACCCTTTCTTTGGATTCTCCTCTTCCCCGTTTTGTTTTTCCTCTTTTACTTCTCTAGCCTCCATAATCTTTTTAATGACCTCCATCAGTTCCTTAGTAGTGTTAACCTCATGAATGATGCAGTGTTTCTTAACTTCTACCGGGCAGGCTTGGATCATGATCTCCCTGATCTCAGTTTCCTGGCTCTCTTGGTCCATATGGGGATACGCTAGTTTCACATTCTTAGCGATTTCCCTCCTCAGGGCTCTCACATGTTGGCCATCAAGTCTCAAACTCTTCAGTTTGTCTCTTGCTTTTCTGGTGGAAGTCTCTCGGCCAAATTCTTCGATTAAGGCGCTCCTGACTTCGGCCCACGATACTAGTCCTTCCAGACGTACTCTCACATCATTCAGGGCCTTACCTAAGTGTGCTTTTCCATAGGCGATTTTCTTCCCATTTTCCCCTACGTCAAGTAATGTGAACTGACATTCTAACTGCTCAATCCAAAGCTCGATTTCTTCCTTCCCCTCTTCCCATAATCTGAATGGTAACATGCCCGTCATCCTATCTGTTCTGTTAGATAATTATACTCAATCCAAATTATATGTCGAATCCCACCGCTTGCCACCAAAATGTAGTATTTATTTCTAAATCTGTTATGCTACTACTACTAAGGGGGATAATTCGACAGTCATTTCGAAGTTCGTATATTTTATTTAACAGACTTCCTAACTACTCTAATAATAGGTTCTTGGCTCGGGCCGAGATGAGTTCAAGGCGCAGATTGAATATTACGTCGATTCATGCTAGGTTGCACTTTGGACCCTTAAAGTTCCTATTACTCCCTAACTGAATCCCCGCAATTCAGGTATTAACTCAAGTCAGCTTCGATCCTACGACCCCGCTATTAGTGATTAATCCTAAATAATTAAATCAAAACCCTGCTGTGTCTTTTATTGAGACCAGGGCCTAATGAACCATTTGCTCTTTGTCTAACGAAAACAAAAGTGATATTCTTTCCTCTAATCTTTAGGTTTTCCCACGTTTACTGAGCCTTCTGTATCCATTCTTAATACCAAGGCTATAACACATATAATCTATCTCCTCAATACATAGAATCTATTTATTCTTTGACACAACTGTCGTTACTACACAAGTACCTCCACAATGACATAAAATCGTACCAATTACCGAATGAGATTACAAGGTCTCTCTAACATATAATATGGGTTCCGCCACCCAGTTACTTCACAATCTAGGTTTACAATCTTTATCTCAATAACACTATTAGGTTCCGTCACCCAGTTACTTCACAATATAGGTTTACATTATTTATCTCAATGACACTATTGGGTTCCGTCACCCAGTTACTTCACAATCTAGGTTTACATTATTTATCTCAATGACACTATTGGTTTCCGTCACCCAGTTACTTCACAATATAGGTTTACAATCTTTACCTCAATGACACCTTCCAAATTGACTCTCAAGTAACCCTATTACAAACACGCTATGTTACCTTGCACCTTAATCAATAATCGTTCTAACAAAAGATGAACCGTGCCTCAAAACGCATACACAGAATAGCTCTTTTAGACTTAATACTAACGCAACTTACATTGGACTAGAGTCCTTCTTCACAGTTTCCTTTTTACACAACTTAATGAATGATTTATATGGACTAGTGTCCTTCCCTAGTTATAGCTAATCTATTAGGCAACTAGGCCTAAACAACTGTTTCCCTCTTTAACTTACTGGTTGCCTCATTTATTAACAAAATTATTCTTTCCCTCCCCTCTTTACTTTTACTCTTTTAATCTTTAATCTCTCGTATCAGATCCTATATAATAACTCTTTCGGCATGGCGCCGTTGCTAACAAAGATAACTAATTAATAACACATCATCATCTTTATATATTATACAGTTGAGTCTAAATTCTTTTTCCTTTAGTCTTGTCCTAGAAGGACACATCAATTTTGATAGAAACCACCAGGTTAGTCAACCACTCTCTCTTTCTTTCTTTATCATATGCGGGCCCAATATGGGTCCTTAAACAAATATATTCTGGTATGCTGGATCAGGTATGTGTGTGTCTGGAACTGTGCTTTACCACCTCAGAGCTGGCCAGTAGCTCTTCTGAAAGTCCTCACTTCCGTCCACCTTCTGTCGTCCCTCTTGAAGCGCTTGACTGTATGTGTGCAGACTAGCAACGTGACGACAGGCGGCAGGATACTGATGGTGCATCCTCCGAGTGGGCGAAAGTGAGGAGAGGTCAGGGGTGGTCTAGGTTGTGACTTTAGGTGAGGGCAAGGTAACTGGAAAGGTGGGTTCCTGGTTCTCCTTTGTGCCCGGGCGAGAGAGAGCAAGTAGGTTGCAGTGTGTTAACATGGTGGGCTCTGACGGGTGAATCCCCTGGAGTCCGCGTGCGCAGCCTTTATACTCAGGCCTCCCGCTCTCCCGCGCTGAGATTGGCTGACTGGCACGCGCCGAGACACGCTCGCTCTGGATTCTGGCTTGCTTCACCTCCTCCTTTTCTTCAAAATAAGTCTCAGGAAGCTGATTATAACCCTCTTTTGGCGGCTTACGGGAGTACAGGGCTGGCACCGAGGTATTACTTAAGGGATAATCAGAAGGAGCTCTTCGGGCAGAGAAAGAGAGTGACTTTTGAGGTGGAGTAAGAAATCCAGCTTCGCGCTCCGATAATGGAGGCCGCTGATTGGCTGGTGGGCGGGGCGTGGCACGTTGTAGCCGTGAGCTGTCAAAATCAGCTGGCTGTGCAAGTAAATAAAAGGGAGCGCCGTGATTGGCGAGGGTTTATCTACTTTAATTATAATAATAATAATAATAATTAAAGTTGCAAGCAACGTTGTTCGGGGTTCGACGGTTTTGCAAAGCAGGGTATTGTGTTTGATACAAATGCTGTGTCACAGATATCAAAAGATCATTTAACTTATCGGGCATGGAGAAACTACAGAAGGAGCAGATTGTGCAAACAAACAAGAGCGAGAGAGGGAGAGATTGGCTGTAAAAGGGATCTGCCTCTATCCGTTTAGTAACAGAGTTGTAGATATGTGGAATAGGCTACCGAGTGCTATAATGGGATCAAGAACAATAGAGCTTCAACTTGAAATTAGATAGAACGAGATAGGTTGGGTGTGAAAGGGATCTGCCATGTGTAGGCCAATCGGCTCTGGAGCTCTGGAGAGGGAGAGAAAGAGAAAACAAAAAACAGCGAGGTGGGCTCAATGTTTGCGTTACGGCTTAATTGAGCCCACCTCCCTGTTCTTTGTTTTCTTTTTCTCTCCCTCTCTCCTCATTTTTTGTTTTCTATTTCTCTCCTTCTCTTTGCCTTGTATCTGTTCGGCCCCGTTCAGCTTACTGTTTTAAGACGTTTACCCCCTTCCAGGTTTCAATATTTTCCTGGTGAGCGGTAGCGAGCCAATATATATATTTTTGTTTTGAGAGCAAGCTAAATTTGTACATTATTTGATAGAAAAAATTCTCCGGCGAAGCCGGACATTGCCAATCTCCGAATTAAGGGGAGATGGGTCGTTTTTCTGGTCCCCTTTCTTCCTCATGGTTAACCCCATTAGTGTTCATATTTTATGACGTTCGGCCCATTAGTTTGGCGATTTTAAGATAAATTTGTACATTTTCGACGTGTTGGGTTGGTTATGAGGGGGGATCTGATTGGTGTGAGCCAATCGGCGCTCTGCAGACCCCGTAATCTTGTGTCGATCTCTGACCGTTTTGGTGAGGTCAGTCCTCAAGGCATTAGTGAGTTGGGTCTATAATTAGGTATTGTAATTGGGGTTGGGTGTGACAGGGATCTGCCTTGTGTGGGCCGATAGGCTTTCTGAAGACTCCCGTTTTCTTATGTTCTTATGTTTTTGCCATGAAATATATGCAAACTAATTTCGGATAATCTCGCCGAGGTATTCGCCGAACCATCGCTTAATTCGCCGAGGACATCGCAGAATATACGCCGAGGATTCGTTCATCCTTCGCATTATTTCGCAATATTTTATTCAAATGTGACAATTCTCGCCGAGGTCATCGGCGAACCATCGCTTAATTTGCCGATGTCATCGCATAATGTCGCCGATTCCGTCTTACTCATCGGCGACCTCGTCGCCGAATGTAAACTTGTCAACGTTTTTTAACGGTCAAAATCGTAGACGTCGCACACATTCGTTGCGAATTGACAAGACTACGTCCTCGGCGACGAAAATCGTATGAAGTCGCAAATGTGGGAAAGGGGCATTAGTCCTCACGATAGGAATGTGCAACCTCTCTCTCTGCCTTGTTATATGATGGTGTATGTTCATATTGGTAGTGAACAATTTGGTAAGAACTGTTGGTACAATAACTTTAATTTCGACACTCATAATTGATATATATCTGAGAGAGGTAATAGTTTTAAAGTTTTGAAAATTGGTCGAGTATGAGCTCTATAGTGAGCTAAATTTATCATCCTTATTACTTTTTTCTAGAGGGTCATTAATGAGGCACATGGAATAGGTGGGGCGTTGTTGGGATGGATTAGGTCATGGCTAATTGGTAGGAAGCAGAGAGTCAGCATAAATGGTACGAAGTCAGAATGGGGAGCAGTCAAAAGTGGTGTCCCCCAGGGATCTGTATTAGGTCCTCTGTTGTTTGTTATATACATAAATTACCTTGATTTAGGTATAACTAGTTGGATAAGTAAATTTGCAGACGATACCAAAATGGGGAGAACAATTGATTCAGATAGAGATATAGAGTGCCTCCAAAGGGATCTAGATACCTTACACGAATGGTCAGTAAATTGGCAGATGAAGTTTAACATTGACAAATGCAAGGTATTAAAGATAGGGAAGATGCATACAAATGTTAAATATAAACTAGCTAATATGGAATTAGAAAACTCGAATTGTGAGAAAGATCTAGGTGTGTTTGTTAGCAATGATTTGAAGCCTAGACAACAGTGTATAAGCGTTCGAAACAAGGCAAACAGGATTCTCGGGTTCATCTCTAGGAGTGTGAGTAACAGAACTGCTGATGTTATCTTAAAACTTTACTTGTCATTAGTGAGACCCCATATGGATTATGCTGTCCAATTTTGGTGTCCTTATTACAGAATGGACATAGATTCATTGGAGAGAGTACAACGTAGAATGACAAAAATGATCCATAATATTAGAAATCTTCCGTATAAAGAAAGGTTGAAGAAATTAGGCTTACATTCGTTAGAGAGACGCAGAGTTAGAGGGGATATGATAGAGGTGTTCAAGTGGGTTAGTGGGATTAACAAAGGGGACATGACAAATGTACTAAAGCTCAGTGATAGCGAAAGAACTCGTACCAATGGTTTCAAATTAGATAAATTTCGTTTCAGAAAAGATATAGGCAAATATTGGTTTGGTAACAGAGTTGTAGATGGGTGGAATGGACTACCAAGTGCTATAGTGGGATTAAAAACGATAGGGAGCTTTAAGATAAAATTGGATAAGCATATGGACGAGAAGGGTTGGGTGTGAAGGGGGATCAGCAGGGTTGGGCCAATCAGCGCTCTGCAGACCCCGTAATCCTGCGTTAAATCTCTAACCGTTTTGGTAAGATGATCCTCAGGGTATTAGAGTGTTCAGCCTATAATTGGGCTTTGTAATTGGGGTTGTGTGGGACAGGGATCTGCCTTGCTTAGGCCAATCGGCTTTCTGCAGACTCCCATTTTCTTATGTTCTTATGTTCTTATGTTCTTATATTAATTTTACTTGCTGTGCCCCAATTTATTATGCCATATGTCAAATAAGGGTATACAAAGGAATTATACAGGGTTACGAGTCTTGAGATATTTAGCGATTTTCTTGCCTTGCTTATAATCCCGATTACGTTTGAAATTTGATTTCTTATATATTTGATGTGGTCGCACTAAGAAAGCTTAGAGTTGATAATTACACCTGAAAATGTTGTGTTCTCTACGTTTTGTAATAATTTACTATTTGTAGATACACTTCTGTTAGTAGTGACTCGTTTACCTTTCATAGAATATATCATATAATGAGTGTTTTCTACATTGAGTGCAAGTTTATTTGCAATAGTCCATTCCAACAGCTTTTTTTTACCTCATTATTCATCTTACCAATTAAGTTATCAATATCGTCACTACTCAAAAATATACAGTATTTGTATCATCGGCGAATACAATAGGAAGTAACTCTGTAGAGACATTAACTATATAATTTACATATATCAAGTACAGAAGCGGCCCCAAAACAGAGACTTGAGGAACACCAGATTCTACATCACTGAAAGAGTTCTTGCCATTGTATATTACATAATGCAGCCTATTGTCCAAATAACTTTTGAACCAATTTAATGCTACCCTCCTAATTCCATAAGGACTTAATTTTTTCAGAAGTATTCCATGATTTACAGTATCGAATGCTTTACTAAAGTCTAAAAATAATCCAAGTACATGCATTGTTTACTGTTATCAAAGGCTTCTGAAATCTTATCAGCCATCAGTATTAACGCTAATTTTGTATCATATCCTTTATGAAATCCAAGTTGATACTTGTATAAGAGATCATGTGCATTTATGAAAGAAATTAATCTGTTATACATAATACGTTCGAATATTTTTGAAAAGATACTTAGCACTGAGACTGGGTGTTACTTATTAACAATAGAAACATCCCCACCCCGGACTGCCACATGTGTTTGTTAATTTCATTAAACGAGTTTAGGAGTAAAGTTGGTTGGTGGAGAGAACATAATAAATAACGGTATAATTTTAGCAGTTTTTAACTCGCTAGGAAAACTCTTTCAGATAAAGACAAATTAATTAGATGAGCGAAGACGACCGAGAGAATTAAACCAGTTTGTTTAATGACATGACAATTTACATCATCCCAACCTGGACTTTTTCCTTTAGATTTGCTATGATGCCCTTTACTTCCTCACGATGTGTTGGTGTCACAAACATTGCACTAAGATTTGCATTAGACGAAAATTATGCATATTATGTTTTGTTGATAACTGGCAGTGACTTACTAATATTATTTCCAATATTGAGGTAAAAATTATCAAAAGCATCGGCAATATTTGTATTGTCATCAACAACCTTACCATCAATGACGAAATTAATAACAAGTTGTTTCTATTGCTTTTTTATTTATGACTTATTTTATTATGTCCCAGGACTGTTTAATGTTGCCGATATTTTCCTTAAGTAATAGAGCATAATGTTCTCTCTCCGCCTTTCCTAATAATCTATTCAAGATTCTCTTATAATCTTGATATTTATTTTTATTTTTGTATGTTTCATGTTTTATCAAGAAGACATGAAGTTTATTGTTTCCTTGCATAGATTGTTTTACAGCAGTGGTGAACCAACACTTTCGGTTACGATATGTAGTTTTAATATGTTTAAGTGAAAATTACTCATTATAATATCTCATGAAAATGTGAAATTCAGAAAATGCCTGTTGACAGTTTAGACTACCAATGGTGTTCATCCAATCAGTATTAACTAGCTTTACTTAAACAGTTTGCAATGTATGTTCAATTGTTCATTCACCAACCACTTTGTAATGACATTTGTCCAAGTTTGCTCTCTACTATTTCTAGTAACCGAAAATATTGGAAAATTATCTGACACATCTGTATACATTATGCCATTTATAATTTCATTACTCTGAACGTCATTACTGAAAATATTGTCTATTAATGTGGCAGAGTTACTTTTCACTCTCGTTGGTTTGTTGATCAGCGGAATAAAGGAATATGAGAAAAGCTTATCTACAAAATCTGTAACATTCGAGTCAGGAGGTCTGTATATAACAGCAATAATCATATTCTTACTACTACCAATTGATGACTTGTTTATTTTCACAAACATTGACTCAACATTACTACACATTAAGCTCAAATCTTTCCTGATTTTGTACTATAAATGATTCTTAATATATATCGAAACCCCACCTCCTTTTTTGTTTTACTTTCTAAGTCTACTCATATTCAAATCCAGTTATCTTTAACTTTTGTTTATTAGAGTATCATCTTCAAACTCATGGGGTGAAACGTCTTATCATATCCATCTCAGTAAATCCCTGTCTTTCACCCTCCATCAGTTCCCTGTCCTTTCACTTTCGGAGACCTGCCCTTCCAATCACAACTCTCAAGAACTCTTTGACACCTGTCCGTCTATAATATGATGGCGGGGAATATTAGCTTCACTCACTATCTGATCCGACGTCTTGTGGCATTCGGGTTGATTGGCTGATGATCTTAAGAGTGAATATTGCCTTTCAGTTGCAAACTCAATCACAGTATCATCAGCCACTCACTCAAATCAATCATTGTATTTATATATATATATACTGTATATACCGGTATATATATATATATATTTTTTTTTCTATATCCCAACTACTCCCTCTCGGGCATAGGCTGAGAGCCTTTACACTACACCCCAGAACACGGTGAGGCCCGTGAGGTCTTGTTCCAGTCTAGGGAGTGAGACATGCGAAGCACCCCGGCTCGAAGCAATTCCATCTCTGAAGCCGCTTCGCCTCCGTGCTTCACAGTCTCACCCCCCACACTCTGACCCTCACTCTCAGAATGCCACCTGTTGAGCAATTAACTCACTAGGCATTGTCCCACTGTAACATATTTTGAATATGGGAATATTCATACAATGCTATTTAATCAGGGAACAATGAGGGTATTTTTTTGGCATTTCGGTGTGTTGCGGTAATGCACTGAAACTAGGTACAGCACAAATTCCATCACAATAATATCTTCCCATTGACATATTGTGATTCGAACCCGGGTCCATTGGATTACCAGTCCAGTGGCAAGACCACTCTGCCACACCTCCCCTATATATATATATATATATATATATATATATATATATATATATATATATATCACTTCAACCTTAGTGCTCTATAGCCCGGCCTCTCTCACAACCTTGATCCTTACCTTTAGATACCTTTAGATGTGTTCGCCGCTCTTCTAGCGGCACCAAGGAGCGCGACGCCCCTGGTTATGGGTGGTGATTTGGTGCAGTAGACTGTTTGAAGCGACAGCTCGCTCCCTTGCGAGGATGGGCTCGTCTGGCACTTTTTGCAGTTCGACATCTAGGGCTCTTGAAGTTGTCTAACGAGATGTCCCTCATGTCTCTTACTCGCCGTGGGAGTTTGTTGAAGAGACGTGGGCCTCTATGTGATAACCAGCCCTCTTGCAGAGAGCCCATAGCACCCCTGTTATTCATCCGGGGGATTTCGCATTCCCAGCCTCTCCTATCACTGAATTTCATGACTATCGGAGTATGTAGGTTTGGTACTAAACCCTCTGCGATTTTCCACGTGTATATTATTAGGTAACGTTCTCTTCTACGTTCCAGTGAGTACAGATTCAGTGCTCATTCCCTCTCTCTCTCTCTCTCTCTCTCGCCCTGCCCTTCATCTTTGATCTGCGTGGTGTCCCTTCCTTCCCTCGTCCAACCGTTCTCTCCGGCTCACCAATTAAGTAACTTGCAACTCCTTCCTTTCTCTCTCACTGTTTCTCATGTATTTCTTGCTTCCTTTCTATATATTTTCTATGTTTCTCGTAGATTTCTTGCTGTTCTCTTTTTCTGCTTCTGTTGCTCTTCTAGTTGTTTTTTTATTCTCCATTTCTCCCTCGGTTCTTCTGTTTCTCTCGGTCTTTCCTTCCTTCGTTTTCTTTCTCTCTTTCTGTATCTCGTGGATGTCTTGCTTTCCTTCTTATTTTCTGTTTCTGCTCTTCTTCCAGTAGGTCCTTACTCTCACTCCCACTCTCTCTCTCTCTCTCCTACTCCCTTCCTTACTATCCTGCTCACCAAGTATATGGTGAGATGACGGGGTTGCAAACTAGGGGCAAAGCAAACCCTGCAGAGATCCTGACAATGCAGGAAAGGGAACAGCCAACCATAGCCAAAATAGCCGCAGTAAAGGAGAGCAGAAGAACAAGGAAGAAGACGCAGCAGAAGATGAACAGAGAAACCACACAGTTCTCCCGAGTTTCCTATGCTCTAGTACCTACAGCAGTGACACAGTCTACCCAGCAAGGAAGGCCTACCCATGCTCTAATCCCTGCAGGAATAGGACAGTCTGCCCGCCAAAGGTCACCACATCCGGGACCTACCAGGAGTTCAAGCCTCGACCAATCACGGGGATACCTGTCCAGCCAATGGCAGAGCCTGGGACATTCACCTAAGACAAATACGCAACAACAGCTGGATTTATTATACAACGAGGAAGAGTTTATGCAAATGCCACATCAAGATCCAGTGCAGTACCTCTACCGATGGGACCTAGAGAATCACCTCTACAGTACCTCACTTGAGGAGTGGAAGTAGTAGTGTTACGACCGGCACTACGAAATAAACAAGGGCACTTAATAATGGACTAGATGATAGGCTATATCTGCAACAACGGCCATGTGTTATATCTACTACAACGGTACGCTAATTCCAAACCCTCGTACTATTACGCCGGTGAACAAAACACTTAAAACCCTCCAGAGTTAATCTACTGGATAACGGGGTATCAATTAACTGGGTTTTAGTGCACTTCTACAAAGGCTTTCCGGTGACGGCAAAGCCAACTCACAACAGGAGTACTTACGTTACGAAAATGCTCTAAAGTAATAACAATGCTTGAATAAACTATCATAAGATTTAATAAAGGAATATATGCTTACGTTAACTTTAGTGTGAGTCTGTACTCAACACTAAACTCTTCAATGCTCTATAAAAACACTGGAAGTCTAGTCCTACAGCAATCAGATAAGGAATCTTCTGAAAAGGTTTGATGCTCTAAGATGCTCGTTAATATAGAACAGAAATAATGCAGGAGCAGGACACCAAAGCGTGTATCTTAAATACACCAATAAGTAGGATACATATATATAACAAGGGAGTGCAACAACTCTGTGACAGCACTAATAATAACCACTCAAAAACAGTACTTCTTTAGCCAACATAACAGCCAAACTGGGTTGTGCACTGTGCATCAACCTAGGCTAAAATAAGGCGTGAATAATTCTTAAAGCATACACTATGAAAGTTAATAAACACAATGCTGTCTCTCTCACTAATAAAGTCTAGCAGTGGCATAAAAGGTATCAGGAAACTAGGCAGAGCGCAAGCATGCTCGTAGCCTACTGTCTCCCCTTGAACAGATTTCCCTTATGTTACGTTAAGTGACTTGGAGGCTCTCTTGGTAAGTCCAGATCTCTAGTATCTGGTCTTGCCCTGGCGCTCCACAAAGGTCAACAAAATGAGGTAGCAAGCATACAGGTAAGAGTAGGCAAAAGCCCTTCACCTGTATACTGCTACACTCGCAAAGGAACAATATGCACAAGGGTTACAGGCTACCTAGCTTCGTCGATGTTGTACAGGCTCTGACATGCCACATACATAACTCAGACAACGACCAAAGATACCTTCCACTGTCTAGCATTAAATAGTAAGAAAGAACAACTCAATAATTAGAAGCACCCCAATACTATGATACCATTTGACTATGACTCTAATAATCCCTAAAGCTAGTGCTAACATATATGGAGAACTGGTGCTGGTAATACGACTGGCCGACTATGGAAGTCGTATGCAGAACCAGAAGGGATAAGTAATTGAATAAAGATGAGAAGTATGAAAAAGAAGAAGTTCAGAGAGAGAAATAGTAGTACAGGGGGTTAGATGGGGGACAGATTGCAAAGGACATGTAGGACCAAGCATGCTGTGCCAAGCTCTAAGGATACGCGGCGGGGACCCCCCCAGCACCAACACTAGGACAGCGGCACCCAATCATAGACCACTACGTCATGAAATGCAGGCGTCCTAGGACGCGCCAGGCCCGCCAGCCAATCAAGGGCGTGGGAAAGTCCGCCCGAGCGAGGGAGGCACACGTACATACACACGCACATAATACAACCTCGCTGCCTACCTCGCTCTTTCTCCTTAACTTCACACTGCATATCTTATACTCTATTACTGATATAAATAACTTCCATGTGTCACAGACAAGAACAAAGACCACCACTGATCTGGCTGTAACTACATGAATACTAAGAAAGAAAGAACATCGTTCTACGATTATTATAGCCCATTCCACTGCCCTGGCGAGCGCTAGCGAGTACGAGCACATTCTGGCAAGCTGGCCAGCGTAACACCCCGCCCAAGATGTGGGACGTTTCAGCCTCAGGTGAACTCCACATCTGACCAGACAGAATGCCCACCAACCCCGCATCACCCAGCTACTCTCCCAAGTTGTGAAAACAATGCACGATCACAAACATAAAACACTGCATTATAAAAAACAAATCTGCACAACACTTCCCCAAAATAATAGCATCATAATAATTATATCATGCTCAACGAGAAAGCTTCACCAAGCCTAGCCTACTAAGACAACAACTCAGAGTGTCTTTTATTCTTGCTGTGATATACTGCACTTATATACTATCAAAAAGAAAGAGTTTTTATGTGAGGTTTTTGTATTAGTTTTAATAGTGTTTTTGGCGGCTTTGCACTACAGGGGCAAGCCTAATTTTTCTCCACTCTCAAACAAACACTGACTGAACGGCGAGGGTGCTCCTTAAGACATACCCTCCCGTGACAAACAATTAGCCAGAACATTATCAGTGCCCTTAACATGCCACACATCCAACTTGTGTTCCGGCAGCAAAACAACACCTGGCACTGATAAACTGCCCAGTCCATCACAAGACTGGCACTTCTCTTCGCTCTCTCCGGCAACGGGACCTGCCAATAACCTTTCACTATTTCTACCTTAGTGATCAACGAGGCAGCCCCGATGCGGTCTATGGTATCGTCAACTCTAGGTAAGGTATAGGCGTCTGTCAGGGATGCTGCACCAACACTCTTGCAATCAACATACAGTCGGATCTTGCCAATTAACTTAGGTTGCAAAGTTACTGGCAACGACCACTCACAATATCCCTTATCCCTCAGACCCTTTTCCAACATGTAGTCCAGCTCTGCTTTCACAACAGGCTGTCGAGCAGGATTTATACGGTAGGGAGCCAACTTGAGTCTTGCACTGTCTCCAGCCTCCATGTCGGATTCTACACCGTACATCAGGCCTGGAGAATCAACAACCATGCGGATGTACTGCCACAGCCTAGTAAACAACTTCTCTTGATGCTTAGGAACAAGAGGTTGCAACTTATCTCGAAGAACAACATGCTCATTGCCCTCCCACAACCCAGCCGAGACCGCAGTTTCTACACTATAGTCTCCCTCCTTCTCCACCCTTTGTTACGACTGGGGTTCAAATATATCAGGGCTCTTATTCATTGGACTAGTAATGGCATAAATGCTACAACGGAAAGCGCTAGATCCAACCTCTGATGTATATTCCCAGTGAACAAAGAACACAAATACTCTCCAGAGTTCTATATGCAATAATAGGTTATCAAACTCTCAATAAATGTGCATCTACTCTAGGCTTAATGTTATATGAAAACAGCCTATTACTACCTATAACCGAAGGTGCTTGGTTATGGTATGCAAAGTAAGGTGGTAAGAGAGGTTACAGCTTACGTTACTTTAATCAATAAATGTTAGGCACTCCTGCATGAAAGAAAGTGCACTAAAGTCCTTCAACACCAACAAGGAATCTTCTTTAAATGTTAGATGCTATCAAGATGCTCGAATCGGAAATGGAACCCAAAAATGCAGGCAGCGGAACAATGCTCGTGCAGGCTATGCACACAAAAGGCAGGATATATAATGCAGTCAGAGCCAAGAATAGCCTAAACGCTACAACAATAATAATAATCGCCACAGCAATGCAGTATTCCTATCAACAAAAAGAGCCTAAGTCGTTTGTGTCTCAATACATCAAACTAGGCTGCGAAATGCTTGTGTAATCATAAACGGGTATGCGTAATAAGAGTAATTGGTTTAATATACTTAATGTCTACTATGACTGACAAAGTCTAGCTAGAGTCAATGATACGAAATACTGGTGCGCATGGCATGCCGCATAGCCTAGTGCAAATCTCAAGTCTGTGCGTCAAATATTACGTTATAGTGAAGGGTAGCTCTCTTGAGAAACATTAATACCGAAGTATCAAGCGTTCTCCTGGCGTACCTCAAAGACAAACAAACGAGCTTAGAACAGTGCAGAATGGTATAGGCAAAAAGCCCTCATTCGTGCATGCTCTATTCTCAATGGCACACAGACTAGAATTTACCCAATCAACTCCAGTTCTCAGGTATGTTGTGCAGCTTTTACCTAAAGCCAGCACCCATTGGAAACAATACCTTATAATATCAGACTCCTAGTCTAGCATTATCTAATCCAGCAGAACACTAATAATTATAGGAAGCGGTACGGAACAATATGAATGCCAACCAATGCTTCGTGATCAACTTATCTTAACAACTAACATACATGGGTTATATAAGACGTTAACGCACAATACAACTGGCCAGCATTAAGCTGATTTTGCAGAGTTAACCAGAGGGGGTATAATATTAATAAAAGGTGGTGAAAGATATGGAAAATGAGAGAGATAGGCAGAGGAAAAGGTTCTCAGGTGTAGAGAGGTGGACAGATATCAAAAGGATAAGAGGGATGCGTTCTAGAAACCAGATCTGAGGGAGAGAGTAGCAAGAGAGCTGTATATATACTGGGACTAGACTAGTTTGCACCGCGTAGGCAGGGCGGTAACAAGTCCTCTAGCCAATGCCAAAGAAGCTAGCCAAACATGACGTCACCAAGCATGGTAAAAAACTCCTCCAACCAATCCCCAAGAGACCAGCCAGCTATGACGTCATCGAGCATGGCAAAAACCACTGCGTGCCACCCTCACACTCTGTTCTACTCTCTCTCTCTCTCTCTCAAATCCTATCATTACTACTTAATGATAAAACATATACTTTGCAATTAAATATATAAAGCCTTGACATGGGCGAAAACAAAGAGCCTTTCTGGACTGCCCATGACACGAGCTTTCATATGAAATAAAGCACACAATAATACATCAACTGTAGCCACATCCACTGCCCTGGCGATCCTAGCGAGTCACTATAGGACACGCCATGCGGTTCTAACGGAGTGGTTAACGTCACACCCCCCCCAAGATTTTTTCTCAGAGGCCCAAAGCTAAAAAAAAATCTGATGGTTAGAACCCATGCTATATCTCTACTTCCCATCACCCAGCGGCAGTAAAATATCTGGCACAGTTCTCAACAAAACATTTTAAAAAATTATAACCCTCCCCAACACAATAGGTTAAATCATATGTAGTTATGCTCCTCAAGAGCGAGCTTCTCTAGCCCAGCATACTGAGAGGAGTGCAACTCAGAATTACTGCTATAACATACTGAACAAATTCAACTATCATAGAAAGAGTTTTTATTTGATTTTTATGTTTTTAATTTGTGTATTTCGGCTGCACTATAGGGGCAAGCCTAGTATTTCTTCTATACCAAACGCTCAACTCCTGCTTTACGACCCAATACGCTGGGCTACAACCGCGAGCCAACAAGCACCAAGCGCAAAATACTATTCAAACCAAAGCAGGAGGCTACCCGTGTGTCAATCTACCCAGGATCATCCACCCTCGAAAGACAATCTGCAATCACGTTGTCACAACCGGCAATATAGCGTATGTCCAGGTTATATTCCTGTAACATTAGCGACCACCTGGTCAGCCTCATATTCCGATTGTGAAACTGGTCCAAGAACTTGAGAGGGTGATGATCTGTGTGGACTACAACGACCGGACCATAGGCTGGAACATAGACCTCGAAATGCCTCAGAGCAAATACAATTGCCAGCAGCTCCTCGACAACAGAGCAGCTCCCCTGGGCTGAATTGATCTTCTCCAAGCAGAAACTAACAGGATGCTCCAACCCATCATCGTCCTCTTGCATAAGGACGGCACCAGCCCCCACACCACTAGCATCCGTTGCTAGTTGGAAAGGTAGGCTAAAGTCAGGGGGCCTGAGGATCGGGTGAGTGCGCAACAGGTGTTTTACTTCTCTAAACGCCTTCTCACACTCAGGCGCCCATTTGAACTTCTTATCCTTCCAGTTATCCTCCACCTGAGCTTGACTGTCCCGTTCTCCTTCTCCACCTTGACTGCTAAACGTCATCACAGGCACAGTGAGAGGCTCAGGGGGGTGCCTCCCATACTCCTTCATGAGATTAACATGACATAACTGATTGCACTTCCGTCTGTCTGGTGTGGCTACCAAGTAATCCAGGTCTGATAGCTCCTCAACCACCCTATAAGGACCAGCGTACTTCGCGGATAAGGGGTGACCTACAAGGGGCAGTAGAATCAACACCTCCTGACCCACGTGAAACTCCCTGAGTTTAACCTTGAGGTCGTACCTGTCCTTCATGAGGGCCTGAGAGCTAGTCAAATTACGGCCAGCCAACTCCAGACTGCGCAACATCCGTTCTCGACTGTCGAGGACATACTTGAGCATAGAACAAGGTTTTTCTGCACCCTCCCATATTTCTTTAACCATATGGAGAGGCCCTCTGACACGGTGTCCAAAGACGAGCTCATTAGGGCTGAATCCCAAACTTTCCCCAGGTACCTCCCGCACAGCAAACAAAACACATGGCAGGCCAAGATCCCAATCTTTCCCACTCTCAAAGCAACATCAACAAAGCACATATTTTAAGGCTGAGTGCCATCGCTCTAACACACCCTGGCTCTCCGGATGATACACAGATGACACAACCGTAAAAATCCCATGCTGCGGCATTGCTTGAACAAAGAGGCTAGAAGTGAAGTTGGATCCTTGGTCTGACTGAATCCCCTGCGGGTAACCATACCGGGAAACTACACTAGCAAGTTCCGGCCCACCGTCTTCGCTGACCCATTTCTCATAAGGTACGCGTCAGGGTACCTTGTTGCTACCTCCATGATGGTCAGGGGATACTTGTAAAAATCTCCCGACTGTGCATCACTGTCCTCCTTCAACTCGACAGCACCGGTACCACATTCAAGAACCTCCGGGTCTTCTAATTGCAATTTACGAATGTCCGAAGGAGCAAGCTTATCTAAGTGTTTGCGAAACAACTCATGCCCCCCTCCTACATTGAATTTAGCCTCCCGTTGCTCTTTCTCTGTGTATCGTTGCTGTCTCTTCGTCTTTTTAAGCCCATCCTCTGCCTTCCCAGTAACAGTTAATGGGTCTTCTCCAGACTCGAAAATTGGTCCTAATAATGAGTCCCCGAGAATGTCCGTTGATAGTAAACTCTCAACCGCATCAACTTTCAACCCCTTCTCGGTACCTTTCCTCCGCTGGTCTAAAGACTGTTGACCAGAATGTGACTCCCTGGATGCAAGATCTCTGGTGACAACACACGCCATAGGTTGCACCGGACACTTCTCAACCCACTCCTGCTCCTCCCTACTCATGTCGGCCGGCTTCTCGGCAACGACTAAGGGTGGAGCCTCAGAAGTAGGCCCAGCAAAGTCATTGCCGAGAAGGAGGTCGACGCCCCCAACAGGTAACTTCTCCACAATTCCTACATCCAGGTCACGAGTCACACCATCAACTTCCATCTTCATTCTTACAAGCGGGTATGACCTTGTTGCATTAACTCCCTGAACCACAACCACCCGCGCCGTATTTACAGGTTTACCAGTGAAATTCCTCAACAATGTTTGCGATGCCCCAGTGTCACGCAAAATTCTCACCTCATATCTTCTACCCCCCCACTCCACACAACCGAGTCCCCTGTGGTCACTAAAGGCATCACGGACAGGGAATAAGCCTTCCGGATCCTTCTGCACTGGCAGTGTATTTACCTCGGAAGAATTGCCTCTAACAAACTCCGATGTCCTCTTGAACACTCCAATGCCGTGAGCAAAAGACACGGCTGCCGGAGGAGGTCGACTAGGGCACTCATTTGCCTTATGACCCTCCTGGTGGCACTTAAAACACATAAATTTCGGTTTCGGCTTATACTGTGATGTAAAAGGCCCCTGACTTTTCACATACGGCGTGGTGTTAGGTTTGGATTAAGTTTTAGTTTCATAGCTCTTTTGTTTAAATGTGTCATTGCTACGGGGAGGGGGAGGATAACGGTCCTTAGCACTTGCATCGTACTTCTGTGAGGACCCGCAACCCCGAATCAACGACAGCCGTCGATCAGCCATTTCTGCTGCTTCGACTAGAGTTCTTGGGTTTTTCTCCTTTAAGTTCAAAGTTAGATCACCGCCCGTGCTCTTAAAGAACTGCTCCAACATCATTAACTGCTTAATTCCATCAAATGTTCTTACCTTCTCAGATCGGAGCCAGTTCCCCATAGCATCGGACAAGTCCCGGGCGTGTTCCAAAAAGGTGCTATCTCTTCCCTTAGTTACACCCCGGAACTTCAAACGGTACGTTTCTGGTTGCAGTTCGTAAGCCCTCAGGACAGCCTCCTTGAGATCCTCATACACAATACATGACTCCAAAGGTAACGCATCGTAGGCTTTAAGACCCTTGCCTATTAATCTAGAGGATACAAGTGCTGCCCATTTATTCTCTGGCCACTGGTGTTCCTGGCACTTCTTCTCAAAGCATGCGAAAAATTCTGTTACACCACTCTCATCAAACACCGGAACCAGTTTCAATAAGTGCGAGAGAGATTGATCATGAACACGGTTACCAGCCCCAAGTCGCTGTCCCGTCGTCTCTACTCGCGACTTCTCTACGTCCATGTCGGCACAGTACCTAGTCGACTCTAAATCAGCTTGGATTTTTGCTAGCTTGTTTCTCTCTTCTATCTTGGCTAATTCTATTTGCTGCTCACCTGCCCTGATAGCCTTTCTCTCTTCGATCTTAGCTAATTTGAGCTGAAGCAATAATTCTGGAGTTAACCCTTGAGGAGGTGAAGGTGCTACAATGTTTGAAATTACCGGTGGTACCCCCAGGGGCAACCTACCCTGCCAGTCACCACCCAACTGTGGACGCGTACTCGGGGTCGGCAAACTACTGGGATGGCTGGGAGTCGAGTGTAGGGGAAGCATGGCCGAAGGGCTCTGAGCACTCAACCCATCTCGCTCACCAGTCACCCTGCCCAGTACACACGTTATCAAGTCATCCCTGGTCATGCTGCTAGTACCCGCATGACCGATAGCTGTGGCCAGGCATTGAAGACCGTACCGATCCATACCCTCCAACCGCTCGGCAGTAACAGGCCATTGCAAAAATATCCTAGCATCCTCCTCACAGTTCACCTGATTAACCCTTTCATCATACTGCTGTTCCTCAGTTTCGACATTACGTACTGTGTCTCCATTCTCCTCTGATCCGGTATAAGACATGATGCTCACAAAAATTTCCCACCTCAATATTCAGAAAAGAAGCACCCCAAATTCTTATACCTCAATATACACACAAAAATTCTCGGAAATACTCAAAGGCAAAACAAAATTATTCTTGCTGATCCCCGCAAAATATTCCCCAAAACAACAAATGTTCCCTGCTAATAAATGTAGGTTCACCAAATCCTAGGTAAGGTCGCCATTTGTTACGACTGGGGTTCAAATATATCAGGGCTCTTATTCATTGGACTAGTAATGGCATAAATGCTACAACGGAAAGCGCTAGATCCAACCTCTGATGTATATTCCCAGTGAACAAAGAACACAAATAACTCTCCAGAGTTCTATATGCAATAATAGGTTATCAAACTCTCAATAAATGTGCGTCTACTCTAGGCTTAATGTTATGTGAAAACAGCCTATTACTACCTATAACCGAAGGTGCTAGGTTATGGTATGCAAAGTAAGGTGGTAAGAGAGGTTACAACTTACGTTACTTTAATCAATAAATGTCAGGCACTCCTGCATGAAAGAAAGTGCACTAAAGTCCTTCAACACCAACAAGGAATCTTCTTTAAATGTTAGATGCTATCAAGATGCTCGAATCGGAAATGGAACCCAAAAATGCAGGCAGCGGAACAATGCTCGTGCAGGCTATGCACACAAAAGGCAGGATATATAATGCAGTCGGAGCCAAGAATAGCCTAAACGCTACAACAATAATAATAATCGCCACGGCAATGCAGTATTCCTATCAGCAAAAAGAGCCTAAGTCGTTTGTGTCTCAATACATCAAACTAGGCTGCAAAATGCTTGTGTAATCATAAACGGGTATGCATAATAAGAGTATTTGGTTTAATATACTTAATGTCTACTATGACTGACAAAGTCTAGCTAGAGTCAATGATACGAGATACTGGTGCGCATGGCATGCCGCATAGCCTAGTGCAAATCTCAAGTCTGTGCGTCAAATATTACGTTATAGTGAAGGGTAGCTCTCTTGAGAAACCTTAATACCGAATATCAAGCGTTCTCCTGGCGTACCTCAAAGACAAACAAACGAGCTTAGAACAGTGCAGAATGGTATAGGCAAAAAGCCCTCATTCGTGCATGCTCTATTCTCAATGGCACACAGACTAGAATTTACCCAATCAACTCCAGTTCTCAGGTATGTTGTGCAGCTTTTACCTAAAGCCAGCACCCATTGGAAACAATACCTTATAATATCAGACTCCTAGTCTAGCATTATCTAATCCAGCAGAACACTAATAATTATAGGAAGCAGTACGGAACAATATGAATGCCAACCAATGCTTCGTGATCAACTTATCTTAACAACTAACATACATGGGTTATATAAGACCTTAACGCACAATACAACTGGCCAGCATTAAGCTGATTTTGCAGAGTTAACCAGAGGGAGTATAATATTAATAAAAGGTGGTGAAAGATATGGAAAATGAGAGAGATAGGCAGAGGAAAAGGTTCTCAGGTGTAGAGAGGTGGACAGATATCAAAGGGATAAGAGGGATGCGTTCTAGAAACCAGATCTGAGGGAGAGAGTAGCAAGAGAGCTGGGACTGGGACTAGTTTGCACCGCGTAGGCAGGGCGGTAACAAGTCCTCTAGCCAATGCCAAAGAAGCTAGCCAAACATGATGTCACCAAGCATGGTAAAAAACTCCTCCAACCAATACACAAGAGACCAGCCAGCTATGACGTCATCGAGCATGGCAAAAACCACTGCGTACCACCCTCACACTCTGTTCTACTCTCTCTCTCTCTCTCTCAAATCCTATCATTACTACTTAATGATAAAACATATACTTTGCAATTAAATATATAAAGCCTTGACATGGGCGAAAACAAAGAGCCTTTCTGGACTGCTCATGATACGAGCTTTCATATGAAATAAAGCCCACAATAATACATCAACTGTAGCCACATCCACTGCCCTGGCGATCCTAGCGAGTCACTGTAGGACAAGCCATGCGGTTCTAACGGAGTGGTTAACGTCACACCTTGTCCCTAGAACAGCCAGGTAATGAGAGGGACAATCTGTACCACCTGTGCAGTCACTCCCATAGTTCATAATTGCTAATGCTCCTCCGCCGATACCGTACATGCGCACCCCCGCATTCCTTGCGACTACATCTGCTTGCGCAGCATCACCGCCTTCAGCGACATGGCCAGATATAGTCGGTCTATGGTAGGGCTGTTGCATATTACTAGGGCAGCATTGGGAGGCTATGCGACGACCGGGCGCATCCACTCCACAGCCAACCTCACCAATCTGCTCAATGTCCTGATTCTGACCACTACCCTTAGCAGCCATGGGTCGACCCTGACCTGACAACCATGCCAAAGCCTCGTCGCCCACCTTGAACCACTGAAACAACGAGGTCAACGGTTTACTCACACTCAAGTGACCTGCAAGCGGAACATCGTGCACCGCATGAGTTGTGAGGCCTGGGTGCTCGGCACAAACAGTGGGGTATGAACCGAGCAGGTGCTGGAGCGCTGCACACTGCTGCTCAGGCAGGTGCTCAAGCGCTTCCACAGCCACCTGACTCGTGTCCCCCGCCCACTGCTCCGCCGAGACATGACAATCCCAATTCTTCTCCACCTGTGCCTCACTGCCCCCCTCTCCATCTCCACCTTGGCCGCTGCAGGGGACAGTAGGGACAGTAGGCTGCTCAGGTGGTTGCCTCACAAACTCCTTTAGCAGGTTCACATGACATGCTTCCCTGTCCTTGTCGGGTTCTATAGCCCATTTCCCACAACTCTCAAGACTAGGATCTTCTCGTTGCACCTGGGAACTACTCTGTCGCGGAGTCCCATCACGCCCTACCATGTCACGAGGGGGGACAGGTTCTGGGGCCACTCCGGAGCTCAACATTGGGTCAAGTACCGAGTCACCAAGGAGTGTCACTGGGTCCAAACTCTCAACCCGACCAGCCTTGACTTTCTCCTTCTGACCCTTCCTTCGCTGGTCTAAAACTTGGGTATTAGGCTGTGACACCTGAGCGGACTGAGATCTCTCGAGCCCCTCTTGCCCCTCCCTACTCGTGTCGGCCGCCCTCTCGGCAACGACTAAGGGTGGAACCTCGGAAGTGAGCACCGCAAAGTTGTTACCGAGAAGGAGGTCGACCGCCTCAACTGGCAACTTCTCCACAACCCCCACATCCAACTCTCGTGTCACACCGTCCCCCTCAAGCTCTACTCTGACCAGCGGGTAAGACCGCGTAGCATTGATGCCTTGAACCACCACAAGCCGAGCCGCGTTAATAGGGTTGCCAGTGAAATTCTTAACAAGTGTCTGGGAAGCGCCCATATCACGCAACAACTCAAGCCTATCACACCAGCCCACCTCACAGTGCTGTGCCCCCTATGACCACAAAAAACATCACGGACGGGTGACGAGCCCTCCTGCTGCTTCTGCACCGGCGATGACTTCGCAACCGACTGTTTACCCCGGGCAAACGCGGAAGACCTCAAAGACACGCCAATGTTGCTCACTAGTGATACCACTGCTGTAGGCGGTGCGCTCGGACATGAGCGCGCAATATGCCCCTTCTTATGACACTTGAAACATTCCACTTCACTCTTGGACTTCCCCTGAGATTGGTAAGGGCCCTGGCCTTTCTTTAACGGGAAGGGTCTCGACTTGGGATCATAATTGGCAACAGTACTCTTGAATGGATAATTATTTGTGTCATTAATTCGGGGGGGTGGAGTGGTACACCCCTTGTTACCTGCCTCAGCTCTCTGTGCAGACCCGCACCCGCGAATCAATGACAACCTGAAGTCAGCCAGCTCAGCCGCCTCTTGTAGAGTTTTCGGTCGCTTTTCTTTCATGTTAAGAGTCAAGTCACTGCCAGTATATTTTAAAAATTGTTCCAGCAACACTAATTGTTTTACTGAATCAAAAGTAGTTGCCTTCTCCGACCTCAACCAATTTTCAAATGCATCTGACAGCTCTCTAGCGTGTTCCTGGAAAGTACTCTCCTTTCTTTTTGGAACCGCCCTAAACTTCAGCCTATAAGTCTCTGGCTGTAGCTCACACGCCCTCAGGACAGCCTCTTTCAACAACTCGTAATTCACACAGGAATCTAGGGGCAGAGCATCGTACGCCTTGAGTGCTTTCCCCGTCAATCGTGAAGAAACAAGGGCTGCCCACTTCTCCTCGGGCCATTGGTGCTCCTGGCACTTTTTCTCGAACCGGAGAAAAAATTCTGTAACTCCTAACTCATCAAACACTGGGACCAACTTTAGTAGATGCGACAGGGACTGGTCATGGGCTCGACCCCCCTGGACGACCCGGTTCCTTGTCACCTCTACACAAGTTTTCTCTAGATCAACATCGGCACAATACCTTTCAGACTCAAACTTAAGCTCAGCCTCTCGCTTTCGCTGCTCGAGCTCAGCCTCACACTTCCGCTCCTCGAGCTCAGTCTCATGCTTCTGCTGCTCGAGCTCAGCTCATGCTTAGCCTGTCGCTCCTGCTGCTGAAGTTTGGCGAGCTCGAGCTGAAACAACATCTCGGAAGACAAACCCTGAGGAGGGGGTGCTACTATTGGGGACCCACCCCGTGAATCACCTAGAGGCATACCCAACCGCCAGCGGGCATCGGCTTGCGGGAACGTACCCGGCTCCGGAGCCCGAGGGGGCGCCATGATAGGAGTCGAGTGGAATGGGGGCTGGGCCGAAGGTGCCCCAGCTCCCGCTCCACCCGAAGCTGCATGCACCCCACCGAGCACACAGGTAACCAGCTCACCTCTCGACAAACCGCTAGTACCGGGAAACCCTAAGACCGTGGCTACACACTGCAGTCCGTACCGGTCTAGCCCCGACACACGGTCCGCTGACACAGGCTCCTCCAAAAATCTCCGAGCATCCTCCTCATTGTTCACCACCCGGACGCCGTTAAACAACTCCACCTTCTCCACCTCCTCGCCTGCCTCTCCCACTGTGCCCTCACTATGCTCAGACCCGTCCAGTGACATGATGGAGTCAACAACAAAAAATCTCAAGTCAAGACAAAAGTAGCCAAACTTTTGCGTAGCTTTATTCACCAAAAAATATTCGAAGATGTTCTTGAGTGCAATACTAGGTCACCAATAACTCCAACAAGTTCTATATATCCTCAAAACAATGTCTACTGCCAACAATGCGAGAAATAAATTCAACCCCAAATGGCAATAAGATTTCTCCAAAAAAAAATTTCAATATTCAGTTCACTATAATTATACTGGTCTAAGGTCGCCATTTGTTACGACCGGCACTACGAAATAAACAAGGGCACTTAATAATGGACTAGGTGATAGGCTATTTCTGCAACAACGGCCATGTGTTATATCTACTACAACGGTACGCTAATTCCAAACCCTCGAACCATTACCCCGGTGAACAAAACACTTAAAACCCTCCAGAGTTAATCTACTGGATAACAGGGTATCAATTAACTGGGTTTTAGTGCACTTCTACAAAGGCTTTCCGGTGACGGCAAAGCCAACTCACAACAGGAGTACTTACGTTACGAAAATGCTCTAAAGTAATAACAATGCTTGAATAAACTATCATAAGATTTAATAAAGGAATATATGCTTACGTTAACTTTAGTGTGAGTCTGTACTCAGCACTAAACTCTTCAATGCTCTATGAAAACACTGGAAGTCTAGTCCTACAGCAATCAGATAAGGAATCTTCTGAAAAGGTCTGATGCTCTAAGATGCTCGTTAATATAGAACAGAAATAATGCAGGGGCAGGACACCAAAGCGTGTATCTTAAATACACCAATAAGTAGGATACATATATATATCAAGGGAGTGCAACAACTCTGTGACAGCACTAATATTAACCACTCAAAAACAGTACTTCCTTAGCCAACGTAACAGCCAAACTGGGTTGAGCACTATGCATCAACCTAGGCTAAAATAAGGCGTGAATAATTCCTAAAGCTTACACAATGAAAGTTAATAAACACAATGCTGTCTCTCTCACTAATAAAGTCTAGCAGTGGCATAAAAGGTATCAGGAAACTAGGCAGAGCGCAAGCATGCTCGTAGCCTACTGTCTCCCCTTGAACAGATTTCCCGTATGTTAGGTTAAGTGACTTGGAGGCTCTCTTGGTAAGTCCAGATCTCTAGTATCTGATCTTGCCCTGGCGCTCCACAAAGGTCAACAAAATGAGGTAGCAAGCATACAGGTAAGAGTAGGCAAAAGCCCTTCACCTGTATACTGCTACACTCGCAAAGGAAAAATATGCACAAGGGTTACAGGCTACCTAGCTTCGTCGATGTTGTACAGGCTCTGACTTGCCACATACATAACTCAGACAACGACCAAAGATACCTTCCACTGTCTAGCATTAAATAGTAAGAAAGAACAACTCAATAATTAGAAGCACCCCAATACTATGATACCATTTGACTATGACTCTAATAATCCCTAAAGCTAGTGCAAACATATATGGAGAACTGGTGCTGGTAATACGACTGGCCGACTATGAAAGTCGTATGCAGAACCAGAAGGGATAAGTAATTGAATAAAGATGAGAAGTATGAAAAAGAAGAAGTTCAGAGAGAGAAATAGTAGTACAGGGGGTTAGATGGGGGGACAGATTGCAAAGGACATGTAGGACCAAGCATGCTGTGCCAAGCTCTAAGGAGATACGCGGCGGGGACCCCCCCAGCACCAATACTAGGACAGCGGCACCCAATCACAGACCACTACGTCATGAAATGCAGGCGTCCTAGGACGCGCCAGGCCCGCCAGCCAATCAAGGGTGTGGGAAAGCCCGCCTGAGCGAGGGAGGCACACGTACATACACACGCACATAATACAACCTCGCTGCCTACCTCACTTTTTCTCCTTAACTTCACACTGCATATCTTATACTCTATTACTGATATAAAAATACTTCCATGTGTCACAGACAAGAACAAAGACCACCACTGATCTGTCTGTGACAACATGAATACTAGGAAAGAAAGAACATCGTTCTACGATTATTATAGCCCATTCCACTGCCCTGGTGAGCGCTACCGAGTATGAGCACATTCTGGCAAGCTGGCCAGCGTAACAGTAGAAAAAGAATCAAGAGGAACGAAAGCTTGGCCTGCAATCTAGGAAAAGTCAGGAAGTGTGAATAACAGAAAAACATTTATCATGCAGCCATGCAAGCACGGTGTCATCGGAGTAAAGAACCTCACACCTTTTGTATAAAGTGTATAACTTTAAGATATAGAGAATAACCTTATACAATCATGTATTATTAGGGTAAGTATATTTTTAGAATAATGATTGCCTTCACAATAAAGAAAAGAATACAATCCCCATGTCCCTACTATATTGAAATAGGTAAAATTGAGTACAAATTATAACCCAAATATAGCCTGACTGAAATTGAGGGAAGGTATGCAACTACGGTTCCTACCTTCCACTGGTCTAACTTTTAGTGGGTAGAGAATAGTGTTGTAAACTTTCTATTGGACAAACCTGTCCCTGTAGTAAAGTCCAACTGGGGTGGCGAACGAGAGTGTGTTAGAGGAACCAGGAGCAACCTTCTCTATTGCCCGTGAGAGAGGCAGCTCCCTTTGACTTCTAGCCAGAGGAAGAACTACGAGTCCTACGTCGTCCAGATTCTCCCGCATGGAAATTACTTCTCTACCCCATACCCTAAGTGTTGGGCATTATTGTGAAGGTAATATAAAATATGCAAGTGTTCAATTTAACCCGTACAGCCCCAGCGACGCGTCTGACGCGTCGGCGATGTATGTAACGCACAGCCCCAGAGACGCGTCTGGCGCGTCACCCTAATTGCGCCGACCGTAACCTCAGGTGTAGCCACTCAAGAGGGCTCAGATTTGTATTGGAACTGTGTACGTATCCCACGCAACCGTGCCGATGGTTGAAAACTCTCAAAGTCCACGTGCGTGCGCGTGAGCGCGCAATAACCTGGTTTTTTGGGGTAATTGCATTAAATTTTGTACTCTTGTAAAATACGTTTTCGGGGGCTCTGTAGGACCATTCTTTAACCTTTTTGAGCGGTTTTTCGTGGTTTTTCCTTCATTCCTAACCCATTCGCTATTGTTTCTGGAATAAAACAATTTTTTGAAAACCGGCCGGGTTCTGGTGAACAAACATTACAAAACTAGCCGGGGCTCCACGGGTTAACTTGTTCGTAGGGATCCGCTTCTAGGATTTATACATGCTGTATATATATATATATATATATATATATACATACATTTATATATATATATATATATATATATATATATATATATATATATATATATATATATATATATATATATATATATATATATATATATATACCGGTATATATATATATATAACTATTCATCTATTTATCTATTTAGCCTGTAATTTAAAAGAATTTGGCCTTCGGGGAGGACTTTTTTCTATCGAATAGCGGATCAATAATGGTTTATATACAGTATTCGAGAATGGATAATAAGTCGTAGGACTGTGCATAAACCTTTAACCGTCTTGGTGGTATAATGGTTAAGGTGTCTAAAAATGTGTGTGTGGTAACCCAGGTTCGAATCCCGGTGGATCAAATATATGTTTTCATTAATTTCATTGGAGGTGTTTGGTGTTGTGGTGAAATTAATAAAATATTGATTATCAGTAGGTTCAGGGATATTTCGTAGGGAAGCCGGTCTATATAATCCGTGCCCCATGAAAATTCTTTCCTCTCACTTAAACATTAGGCTACCATAGCGCAGTTGGGAATATGAACATGATTACATTAATTCCCAGTATTCAAGAATGGATAATAAGTCGTAGGCGTGTGCATAAACCTTTAACCGTCTTGGTGGTGTAATGGTTAACCCTCTCGCATATTTAGGACGCGATTGCGTTTTATCGACAGTAGTCCAAGAGTGACCGTATGATGCAATCGCGTCATAATGCCACGTGTAAGTTAGAAATATTCGCCAAAAATAAGTTTATCATGCGATTTTGGCGCAATTTGGACTGGTAAGTTAGGCATCAGTAAGTTACAAAAGGAAGTATCTATCAACCCCATAGCGTCCCTCTCTGTGGAGCCCGGGCCTTTGTTAACTCTGTAGTTTCCCGGCCCCCAGACTGTGAGGCAGGGTCCCGGCCCATTAAATTCTTTGCTTCCACCCTCTGGCCCTCCATGCCTAGCTATAGGCAGGCAATTATGGATTATTTCATCTACCCTGTGAAAGTGTATAGTGAATAATTCGAATTATATATGTATATAATATGTTACTTGTGACTTTTGGTGACTGAGGGGAGTGAATCTTGGTTAAACCCTTGAGTATTGATGCAGTTTTGTCTAGGTATCATTGATGATTTTACACTATTTTTTGCTTGAAAGACAAATATATTTATCAATAAATGCTGCCTACAAAATAAATACATTATAATCACGAATATGTCACAGGAATGCTTACAGGAATGCTAACATGAAGCTTACAGTAAGTACGGTAACTACTCTACGGAATTTTAGTTATATTACAGTATATGCCTATGTATATTATATATATATACAGTATATACAGTATATACAGTATATATATATATATATATATATATATATATATATATATATATATATATATATATATATATATATACATATACATAATTATATACAATTATACATGTATATATACTTATTATATATATTATTATATATTATATATCTATATAATACATATACTGTATATTATATATATACTATATATATATATATAGGATATTTATAATTTATTTTGTATGTAATTTTGTATTTGTATATTGTTTTTTATTTATTATATATATATATATATATATTTTTGTTGGCCTATTTTTTTGTCTTGTCCCCTTCCCTGTTGTGTTGTTGTTGTTGCTGTTCCACAGGCTGTCTGGCCGAACAGCCCTAAGGTCCCGAGCAAGGCCAAAGGCTATAAACGAGCACCCCTTCCTGGCTGTATTATATGCGGTGTCTAAAAATCTGTGTGTGATAACCCAAGTTTGAATCCTGGTGGATCAAATATATGCTTTCATTAATATCATTGGAGGTGTTTGGTGTTGTGGTGAAATTAATAAAATATAGATTAATTTGTTTAGTCTGGGTGTAGGTTAAGCAGTTGAACGACATTCACTAATCAAATATACTAAAATTAATATATATAATTTTCTGAAATAATTTAACACTGCTTATATTCAATTTAAGCCAGTGTTACACGGCCACATTTTACAGCAATTTCCGTTGAGCAAGTTCTCTCTCGAACTGTTTTTATGCTCCACCGTATCGGAATCAGAGACTATGTAATTAGATTATGTTAGGTAGTTTAATTCTTATGGAACCTATATTTTGAAGCTGCCAGACTACAACAATTGCCCGTAATAATTGAAGGAAAATTGCTCGTTTGGCGCCGCCTTCTGCATCAACATTAGTGTAGCTTAGAGATCTTGTAGTTAGAGAGAATGGCCAACTTTTGTATTAGACGCCATTTAGGTGTTTTAGGGGGAAGCAGTGTTTCTATGTTTTCTGTGAACCCCCTTTTCCTTCATGCTTAGCCCCATTCGTTTTCAAATGTTAAGAGTTCCGCCCATTTCTTTGTCGATATTAAGACCTTTTGGGCCATTAGGTGTCTTTTTGTTCCTGACGAGCGATAGTGAGCCTGTAATTTAGGAGGAACTAGCCTTAGGCGGAGGTTGGTCGATCTCTGTTATGTGTTTGTTAATTTCATTAATCGAGTTTGGGAGTAAAGTTGGTTCGTGGAGAGAACATAATAACTATAGGGTCTTTAACGCCTTACGAGCGGGAAGGTCAGTTTTTTTCCACTACGCACCCAGCGGTTTTTTTTTTACCATAAATGGCCTTGTTTCCGTGCTCTTTTTCATGCATAAACAAGAGCCAGAGCGTAATACAATTATGTATCCCTGAAAGGGCGTTAATTGAGCTTTCCAATGACACCTGAACCATCCTTCTACGATCACTGGTTGTCTTGCAACGATCGTGCAACCGAAGGGCAAAATCGCTAAAATGCGGTCATTTCGTTACATAATTACGTGTGTAGCGAGGGAGGGAGGGTGGATGTGTGTGGAGTAAATGTAAGTAGGCCCACGGCAGCCGTGGCGAGCGGTCATGAGGTAACCTACGCTCCTCCCGTCGCTCGTCTCTCTCTCAGAGCCAATATTGCTCCAAAATTGCACACAGACTTAAGTCGGGCCCCGCCACATAGTCCAGATTTTTAGATACAGACTTAAGTCGGGCCCCGCTAAAGAAGGGTTAAGGGGGTTCACCTGCTTGTTTTATCTTTCTTTCCTTTTCTCTCTTTCTCTGGCTTGTATCCATTCGGCCCCATTCAGGTAACTGTTTTAAGATGTTTATCTCCATCCAGGTGTCGATTTCTTCCTGGCGAGCGATAGCGAGCCAGCATTAAATGGAAAAATCCGGCTTCTCCGGAGACATTTTTCTATCGAAAAATTTACAAATTTAGCTTGCTGTCAAAAAACAAATATATATATGCTGGTTCGCTACCGCTTCCCAGAAAAATATTGACAGCTGGATGGGGGAAAACGTCTTAAAACAGTAGGCTGAATGGGGCCGATTGGATACAAGCCAAAGAGAGAAGGAGATAATGAGAAAAAAAGCGAGGTGAGCCCCCTTAATGTAGCCTGGAAGCTGCAAGTGGGATTGGATGTTGCAAGGGGTGGTGTACTGGTGGTGAGATAATGTGATGCAATTATCTGCAAAGCTGAAGCACAAATACACACACACACTCACTCACACTCACTCTCTCTCTCTCTCTCTCTCTCTCCCTCTCTCTCTATGAAGGGTGCTGGTACTAGAGATGAAAGGATCGTTGGACAAGCAGGACCCGTTCAAAGACAGAGAGGAGGAGGAGGAGGTGGAGGAGAAGGAGAAGGTGGAAAGTATGTGAGAAGGAAGAGGAGAGGAGGAATAGAGGTAGAGAAGAGGGTGGCAAATATGTGAGAATGAGTGAGGAGAAGGGGGAGAGGAAGAGGAGGAGGAAGGTGAGAGGTAGAGACAAAGGTGAACAAATGTGAGGAGAGAAGGAGAGAGGAGGAGGAGGAAGAGATGAAGGAAAAGGAAGGATAGAAGTAGAGGAGAAGGTGACAAATATGTGGAATACAAAGGAGAACAAACTGCAACAGACCTATTGGTCCTTACGGGGAAAGGAGAGTGGAGGAGAAGAAAGAAGAGGTGGAGGAGGAGGAGGAGGAATACAAAGGACTTACAAACTGCAACAGGCATATTGGTCATTACGGGGCAGTTTGGATATCTATACTGTAAACTACTAACTATTAGGTAAAGAAGAGGATAATAAAGAAGAAGGCTCTCCCCACCCACCAATCCCTCCAGCTTACGCCTGCGTGGAAGCAATTGGAAAAATAAACCAAGCAGTATGAAAAAACTGACATGGAATTTCGGATATGATTGGACGAAAGGAGATAATTTAATGTCTACGCTCATTCTACATCTAAGATCTGGAGGGAGAAAACATAATTTCACCCATGGGTAAAAAAGTATGCAGAAATGTTATAGATACTGCAGTCTGTGGTATTACTTCACTACGATTTTGAGTTATTCTGAATGAAGTACTGTTAATTGAGGGTTAGTGGCCAAATATTTATCTAGACGGTTCTTGAAAGTCTCAACTGTATCACAGTTCATAATGTTTGAAGGTAGTCTGTTCCAAATGTTCACAACACGATTTAAGAATAAGTGATTTGCTTTAATAGAATGAAATCGCTTTCCTATAATCTTACAACCATTGTTTCTAGTGAAGTTTGATCGGTCGATAGTGAAGTAATCACTTACATTTAGGTTGCTGAATCCCTTATAAATCTTGAAAACCTCTACTATTATAGATCACCTCTCAATCTGCATTTGGTTAGGCATTTTTTGTTTAGTTCTTTAAGTGCTCCTCGTTTAGTTTGTTTCGCAATCTAGGTATCATATTTGTGACTCTGCGTAGCACTCTTTCCAGTTTATCAATGTCCTTACCGTAGTTTGGTGACCAGAACTGAAAGCAGTATTCAAGATGGGGACGCACAAGTGAGTTGTATAGAGTAGGTATTACATTTTCGGATTTGACTTCAAACGTTTTATCAATGAATCCCACCAACTTCTTTGCAGTTTTGAGTAGGAGGAGGAGGAGGAAGGAGAGAGTAAGAGAATAAGGTGACAAGTGTGTGAGAAGGAGAGAGTAGAAAGAGAACATGATAGGAGGAAAAGGTAGGGAAGAGGAGGAGGAGGAGGAGGAGGAGGAGGAGGAGGAAGGAGAAAGGTAGAGTAGAGGGTGACAAATATTCGAGAAGAAGAGCGGAGAAGGAGGAGAGAAAGAGGAGGAACTAGGAGAGAGGTAGAGGATAAGATAATTGGTAGACGTTTCTCATGTTATTCTTAAATTGAATCTACACATTTGCATCTGGCATATACATATACACATTTTATAATCGTACAGTCATTCATAAAAAATCGTGGACCATCTGGATTTATTCTTGGTTGGAACAAGCTTTTCATTAATAAATATATATAGTTTTATAGCTAATATATACAAAATTACATCCAAAAATTAGTTTCTGGAGACAAACTTGCTTTATCATCAATTGGTAAGATCCACGAATGTTATTGAGTGTCTGTATATGTCATATTCAAATGACTAGAAATTAGCATGCGAATTAACGCGAAACGTTTATAAACTCTCTGGCTGTCAAAATTGGCTTCGAAGATGTTACATAGGACTGACAAAAAGTGTATACTACAAATGTAGGCGTAGGGATGTGGTGACCCCATCGCCCGTCACTTGTGTGGTGCAGATAGCCCCTGGAGGTTAGGAATGGGAATTCCACCTACAGAATTTACTCCCACTAATGGATCAGTAAGCCAAGAAGCTGTGACCTTTGCCTGCCAGGGGTCCAGTAATATATCTTGCTGATCCTCCCTACCTCTTTAAGGGAGTTCGGGTTTGGCTACTGACTGATTGACTGAGTATATGTATAACATAGGAACACAGTATTTATGATATGTATGTGTGAATTTCTGATTGTCTGCCAATGTGTAAGAAATGCAAGCATATATCCAGAGCAGCATATGAAGTGATGCAGAAACCTGAAACGTATGTACAATCGCGCTAATAAGTGATGTCTCGGCACCAAGTATGTTTTGATCAATAATTGGTATCAGCAATATCTAAGCTTCATTTCTTCATATCGAGTGAAATATATAAAAATGTTCCTGCACTTACCCACCCTATTCAACATCTGACAGACATTAATACAGCACAGAGCAAGCCAAACGTAATGACAGCTGGGACATGACTTATTAGCGCAACCGTACACAGACATAGAGACAACGCTAGACAGACAGACAGACAGACAGCGATAGACAGGACAGCTCGGCGTCGGGAAGCTCAAATGGTTTTCGTGATATCGCTCTGACAGACAGGTACAGGGGGGGGAAGGGGGGGGGGGGCGGGGGGAGTTTTCTGGCACGGCAGTATATATGGTGGGGGAAGGTAGGAGGAGGGGGAGGGGGAAGATTTTGTTTTTGTTTTCCTACCTTGCTTGCTGAGTGCTTGAGATATACTGTACTGTACACAAACTCAGACACACACGCACACACACACATACTCTCTCTCTCTCTTACACACACACACTCACGGGAAATACAATAAGGTGGTAGCATATGCAAACACCACCACTCAGAGATAAGCAGGGTCTGTGTGAGTCGTATCCTTACATTCAAGCATATTCTAGAGAGGCACATGCACAAGAACACTCACATATATACTTTATATAATCTCTCTCTCTCTCTCTCTATCTCTCTCTCTCTCACACACACACACACACACACACACACACACACACACACACACACACACACACATAGCCAGTAGACTAGACACATACATATATGCACACACGAGCACCTACTCACATAAGACCATCTGTCGGAAGGTTGCAAGAGCACACACACACACATACACACACACAATGACATTCTCATACAGAAGAAACCTTCACCTTTCCGAACAACAAACACCATTTCAACACACATACACCCACCCACACATACACACACTCTCACACACACATACAAGCACACAAGCACACACAAAAACACGCACCTTGGCCGCAAGGCTATTATATCAGTTGCTCTTCCAATATCCCAGAGTGATTCTTTTTCTCGCCTATATTTTTCTTTCCCTTCTCTGTATCTCCTTATTCACTTGTATTGCTATCCTTTCCTTCCACCCTATCTTACTATTGGGTGTGCTATATCTACTAGAATTAAGTCCTAACCATCTGGCTGGAATTGTAAGGTCTGTGTGGTCAGTGTAAATCTATGTAAATATGTATTTCCCATTTATGTGGAAAAGAGCACAATTAAGTTTTGCAGTACATTGTATTTATGTTCCAACTTTACTTCCAGGCATATATTAATTTATTTATATATTTGCTCGCTATTTGATTTGTGTTTATTTCATGTTTTCTTGGCTATAATCCTTCCTTCAGTTGGTTTATGTCATTTGTTTGAACGCTATTTTCTCGTGTGTCAGTAGATAAAGAGATATACAGTAAATGATCAATAAACAAAACGATGATATCTCCCTGTATCACTCCTCTTCCACCTCTCCTCTTTATTGTACTATTGTATTATTGTATTCTCTCTCTCTTTCTCTCTCTCTCTCTTTCTTTTTCTGTCTCTATCTCTCTCACACGCACACACACACACTCTCTTTTTCTCTCTCATTCATCGCTCGTAAATAGTGTCAATCCGCCCGTGACATATTTTGAAGACCATCCCACAAGCACTAACGATGACGTCACCCGATGTTTGAGTCCATCATTAATGTACGCTTGAGAGACCCTATAGTAACGGAGATCGGCCAACTTCCGCCATTTTGGTGCCACTGGTGTCTTTATGCCTCCCTTTACACTCAAATAAATCCATATCCATTATAAATATTTGGGAATACTGGTACAGGATATATAGTTTGGTCTTTGGATATTTATTTTACATGATCAAAAATTCATATAATACCATTTCCTTTGATAATTGGGGTACCAAAATGGCTTCCAAATAAAAAGATGGCCAGTCGTTCCTATTAGAGAAATGTAAACGAGGGGACAAAAAATAGATAGAATTTAAGCCTTGTACTTAGGTATTGTATTTTAAAGTTTAGAGTTCTTGATTAGGAGTTTGAATTAGAGACATATCTGCCAGGTCTGTGCTCTCTCTCTCTCTCTCACTCACTCTCTCTCTCTCTCTCTCTCTCTCTCTCTCTCTCTCTCTCTCTCTCTCTCTCTCTCACACACACACAAACACACACACGCATACATACACACAAACATGGTGGAGGTGGATGTATAAATGGATTTAAATAAACAGATAAACAGATACGTATATACAGTAGATAGATAGATAGATAGATAGATATATAGATCGACAAAATATACATATCCATAGATATAGATAGATAGATAGACCGATACAAAAAATACATTAGATAGATAGATATAGACAAATATAAAATTAAATAGCTACATAGATAGATTGCCAGCTACTTAGACAGATAAACGCCTCCACAGTCTGCAGGTAAAAACAAATATAGTTGTTAAAATGTCATGCATTTGAGAGCAGGACTGATGAGTTGGCTGATGCTATGAATGTGAAGGCTGGGATTGAAAGACAATATTGTTGGTGAGATATAAAGATGTAAAATAGTTGGGTATACGTGGGATGAGGGAAAATAATGTGTACTATGAAATATTTATGGTAAAATACATTAACTATAAATATATATATACCAGTATATATATATATATATATATATATATATATATATATATATATATATATATTTTGTGTAAAAGATTGTCACTTTATCTTTAATAATGAAGTATTTAAACAAATTGATGGTGTTGCGATGGGTGCGCCTCTGGGGCCCACTTTTGCTAATATATTCCTTTGTCACTGGGAAAAGAAGTGGTTAGATAGTTGTCCCTCTGTCTTTAAGCCCATTTTGTACCGTAGGTTTGTCGACGACACTCTTTTGGTATTTAAAGAAAATAGTCATGCACCTCTGTTTGTAAATTATCTAAATGCACAACATAAAAATATTAAATTTAGTATGGAGAATGAGGTCGATGGTAAATTGCCCTTTTTAGATTTGCTGTTATGCAGGATAAAAAATAGATTGATGATCTCTATTTATAGGAAACCCACTTTTTCAGGCTTAGGCACTAGCTTTTTTAGTTATTGTTCCCTGAGATTTAAGATAAACTCTATTAAAACCCTCTTCCACAGAGCCTATAAATTAACTTCAACTTATATTTTGTTTCATGAAGAGGTCAACTTTTTAAGGAATTAGTTTGTTAACAATGGATTTACCTCTGTACTTTTTTACAAATATGTAAGGAATTTCTTAGCTAATATTTATCAACGTAAACAAGCTGTAGACACTGTGAGTAAGGAGGAAATATACATTAAATTACCCTTTATTGGTAAAGTTTCTGATAAACTAGAAAATTCACTTATTGATCAACTTGCTAAATTCTACCCTCAAATCCAGTTCAGGTTCATTCATATGAATGATTTTAAGATAGGTTCATATTTTTGCTTTAAGGACCGTCTGCCCACACCCCTGCGTTCATCGATCATCTATAAGTTGCAGTGCCCTAGTTGCCAGACAGGGTATATTGGAAGCACTTTTAGAGCTTTCAAGTTTAGGATCGATGAACATATGGGTCAGTCGAGCAGGACCGGTCTACCTATCAGCAAGCCTCCTCATTCAAGTGTAAGAGAACATTGCTACGATTATAAAGTTTCTGTTAACCCCCGTGACTTCACTATTATTGATTGTGGTAATACTGAAAATCTAAGGATACTAGAGTCCCTCCATATATATAAAAATAAACCCTCCCTCAATAATTACCAGTCCGCTGTTCCTCTAAGCATTGTACAGTAACTTGTGAACATAGAAGAATTACCCCTTTACTCTTTTAATGTATAAAGTTATGGCTATTATTTTCTTTTCTGGCATTCTATACTATATTGCCTTTTAAATATTTCAAGTTTATCCTCCCACTATAATTTACTTTCAATATTGAAGTTGTATAGTCTCAGTTTACAAATATCCCACAATTTTGCATATTTATAAATATACGAGTGTAATGTAGTTTTTTTTTTCTTGTTTTAGATCACTGATGATGACATAAAGTTATGTGTCGAAACGTCTGGAAAATAAAGATGTTGTTGTTGTTGTTGTTGTTGTTGTTGTTCCCCAAGCTGCCTGGCCGAACAGCCCCAAGGCCCCGAGCAAGGCCAAGGCTATAACCGAGCGCCCCCACAGAACCCTCCCTGCCGACCACAATAAAGCCAGGGCGACCGAAGCCACTCCATGGCGGGGAGCTGAGGAGGGTGCGAAAACGCCCGGGAAACCAAAGACCCACCCAGGGCCCTGTGCCCCTCACCAATTATTAAGAGAAATTTGAGGGGCAAATGAAAAATGTGACGCTTTGGCTTCCAATCTTGGTAGATTGGGAGGTCAATCCACGGAAGAGACGCCGTCACTTGAGATCTAGAAAATATATAAGTAAAAGGAACAGTCAGAGTAAGCTATGGGTATGGCAGAGATCGCTCAGTTCTCACTCTGATAGACCAGCCCATCACCACATAAAGATGCTGTTTGTAGCAACGCTTGTCATCCTTTTCTCTCTCTCTCTCTCTCTCTCTCTCTCTCTCTCTCTCTCTCTCTCTCTCTCTTATATATATATATATATATATATATATATATATATATATATATATATATATATACAGTATATGTATATATAACGTTAAGTTTTATCTTATGCCTAATTTGCATACTGGTTCTATATGCATAATTATCGGTAAGAAGTGCTGAGGGACACGTACGGTAGTCAAATAACGTCTGTTATAATAACATCCCAGATCCCTTTGACCTTGATCTTTTCCTGAGTTAAGGGAGCCCACTTTGCTTTTTGTTCTCTTCCTCTCCCTCTCTCTTTGGTTTGTATCCATTCGGCCCCATCCAGCCTACTGTTTAAGACGTTTACCCCCATCTAGGTGTCAATATTTTCCTGGCGAGCGGTAGTGAACCAGCATATATATATATTTGTTTTGTCAGCAAGCTAAATGTGTACATTTTTCTATTGAAAAATTTCTCTGGTGAAGCCGGATTTCTCCATACACTGCTGGCTCGCTATTGCTCGCCAGGAAGAAATCGACACCTGGATGGGGATAAACGTCTTATAACAGTTGGCTGAATGGGGCCAAATGGATACAAGCCAGGGAAAGAGTGAAAAAGGAGAGAAAGAGAACAAAAGCGAGGTGGGCTCCCTTAACATACTTCTGTAGGTCACACTTCCGAGTCTCTGTTGAAACAAGTGTCTTATCACACTATAGCTGAGGCAGGCTAAAGTGGCAGGGAAGCCCCTCCCACATTCCTATCCTCACAACAGATCCATGCAACCCAAACGAATAATTGGCTGCGGGGACTGAAATGTTTTGGATTAGATAATACTATATCTTAACATAAGAACATAAGAAAATGGGAGTCTGCAGAAAGCCGATTGGCCTAAGCAAGGCAGATCCCTGTCCCACACAACCCCAATTACAAAGCCCAATTATAGGCTGAACACTCTAATACCCTGAGGATCATCTTACCAAAATGGTTAGAGATTAACGCAGGATTATGGGGGTCTGCAGAGAGCTGATTGGCCCAACCTGACTGATCCCCCTTCACACCCAACCCTTCTCGTCCATATGCTTATCCAATTTTATCTTAAAGCTCCCTATCGTTTTTAATCCCACTATAGCACTTGGTAGTCCATTCCACCCATCTACAACTCTGTTACCAAACCAATATTTGCCTATATATTTTGTGAAACGAAATTTATCTAATTTGAAACCATTGGTACGAGTTATTTCGCTATCACTGAGCTTCTTTTTATACTAAATATCTCTTATAAAATATGCAATTACTAACAATTGTGAAGACTAAACGTTGGTCAAGAATGATATCCGAACTCGTTGATGTAAGAAATTATGCATGAAATATTATATTAATGTGATTATCATATAGTGAACTGGAATAGGTTATGAAACTATATCAATATCGTCCGTGAGTCAGTCACGGAATTCGTTCATAATTTTTTTTTTTTTTCAATGTGAATGAAGGAGACAAAAGGCATAACTGCCTGCAGCGAGTGCCTCCCCCAGATTTCAAAGAGTGGCAGGGCCGAAATCATGGGACGTTCGAGCTAAAATGCCTGGACACACAGAGTTTGAAGCAATTTAATTCATAGGAAGAGGGAAAGACTGATTCTGGGAGAGAGTTCCAGAGCTCAGCAGTTGAATAGAAGAAAGTCTGAGAATAGCGATTCACTCTTGGGTTGGAGAGTTACACAGAGTAGGGGAGGGATTGTGTTGCAAGGCGGGTATTACGTACCCTACGTAGAGGAGGTGGTATTCACTGGGATAGCTCCAAGGAACACTGATTATTGTAGTAGCGATAGAATAGCAAGAGAGATGTAACATTGCGGCGAAGAGAGAGAGATTGCAAAGAGTTGGTGAGTGGACGGGAGTTAATGATGCGAAAGGCTTTCCTTTCTACTCTATCTAAGAGTGCGGTGTGAGAGGATCCTCCCCACACATGTGAACAATACTCAATACAAGGACACACTGTGCCCCTGTACAGAGCAAGAAGCTGGCAGGGGTAAAGAACCCCTTGAGGCGGTTGAGCACACCCAGCTTCTGGGAGGCTGCCTTAGCGAGACTGGTAATATGGTCTTTCCAAGTGAGAGCAGAAGAAAAAGAGACACCGAGAACATTGAGAAAAGATGAAGGGTTGATTTTAATATTGTTGAAGAATAAGGGATAGTCCTCTGGAGGTTCCTGATGGGTAGTAAGATGGATAAATTGAGTTTTGGAAGCATTAAATGCAACAAGGTTTTCTCTACCCCAATTGGAAATAGTAGCTAGATCAGAAGATAAGTATTTTATAGCTTCATTACGTTTACTTTTCAGGGACTGCTAGCTGGGGCATTCTGGAAAACTAATTGATTTGTTTAAGGTAGATTCGTCTGAGTATGAATGGATGGGACTGGATGTACGGTTGAGAAGATCATTTATGAAAATTAGAAAGAGAATAGACGATAGGACAGAACCCTGAGGAACACCGGAGTTGATAGGATGAGGATATGAGCGATGGCCGTCCACAACCGCAGCTATGGAACGGCCGGAAAGGAAATTAGAGACAAAGGCACAGATGGAGAGACAGAAACCGAAGGAGGGCAGCTTGGAAATTAAAGATTTGTGCCAGACTCTATTGAAGGCCTTCGATATGTCTAGTGCAACAGAAAAAGTCTCACCGAAGTCCCGAAAGTTGGATGACCAAGATTAAGAAAGATAATTATGAAAGAAGATCACCAGTAGAGCGTCCCTTAACACTAGATTAGCGGGCTAGCGGTTTATTTATATGTACCGCCCAGCGGGGTGTTTTTAGCCAAAATTGGGCTGTTTACGTGATCAATTTCATGCCTAAATAAGACCCAGAGCGTAAAACAAATATCTATCCCTGAAAGGGCATAAACAGAGCTTTCCAATGACACCATAACGATCCTTTTATGACGGCTAGTTTTCTTGCAACAACCGCGCAACGCGAGTGCAAAAAGCATGTAATTCGGTACTTTCTCCAATAAATTCAGTATGTAGCGAGTGAGAGAGGGAGGGAGGAGGTGGGATTCGTGTCAGTAGGTTCGCCGCGGTGGTCTGGAGCAGTCATACGCTCGCTACTCTCCTGCCACCACTTGTCTCTCTCTCTCAGCAACATTACGTGCTGAAATTGCCACACGACCTATGTCGCGCGCCGCCAGATAGTCCAGATTTATTATACTCGACTTATGTTACGCACCGACAGTTAGGGGTTAAGGAAGCCATACTGGCGATCTGAGAGCAGAGAGACTCAATAGGAGCTTTGAAATCGCTGCAGCCTTATCTGGAAGAAAAGGGATAGCAGCCTGGTATAAGGGATATAAGACAAAGTAGGGTTAAGGGGAGATGGGTCGTTTTTCTGGTCGCCCTTCTACTTCATGTTTCCCCCCCATAATTTTCAGATTATATGACGTTTGGCCCATAAGTCTGCCGATTGTAATACCTTTCGCCCAATTTCTTTGTCAATATTAAGATTTTCCCTGGCATTTAGGTGTCAATTTTTTCCTGGCGAGCGATAGCCAGCCTTTAATTCAAAAGGAACCGGCCTTTGGCCGGGAAATTTTTCTATCGAAAAATGTACAAATTTATCTTGAAGGATGGTCAAATGTTTTGTTTAAGCTTGATAGAGGTCTAGGAAGAAAACTAAAAAATATATGTAAATATATATATATATATATAATTATATATATATATATATATAATTATATACATATATAAATGAGCAAATAAATACACCCATCCCTCTTTAACTTATGAAATATAATTCCATTGTATATATCAGAACTATGACTATTTAAATAGGCAAAACAATAACAGTGTTGACATATCTATCTATCTATTGTCAAACACCTTGATTCTAAAGGGGTCTCTCTCTCTCTCTCTCTCTCTCTCTCTCTCTCTCTCTCTCTCTCTCTCTCTCTCTTTCTCTCTATCTATCTATCTATCTATCTCTAACTCTTTTTTTTTTTTCTTTTTTTTTTCTTTTTCTTTTTTGAGGGGAGGAATCGAAGTTTGTGATAGCTACCGGGTATTATTTTTACTGCATCCTAATATATCTAAAACCATCCAATGAACATATTTGGTCCATTTGTATGCATTAAAAAATTACGCCGTTGAAGCTTGCGTTATGAACCTAATGTATAAATTAATAAATTACATAAATTCATACCGATATTGTGCCAGTAAATTAATTGCCACATGACTATTGCTTCCGTTATTGCTGGCATGGATGGACGATAAAACAAAATAAAATATATATATATATATATATATATATACCGGTATACTGCTATATAGGGTGATTATTTATTTTATTTATTTTTTATTTTTTTTTTTGGGGGGGGGTCTATTAATTGGTTTATTCATTTATTATTTTGTTTCCTCGCTAGACCTTCATCAAGCTTTAAAAAACACTCCCTAGATCCCCTCCAAGATAAATGTGCCGGCCAAAGGCCGGTTCCTCTAAGAACTACAGGCTCGCTATCGATCGCCAGGAAAACAAAGACATCTAAATAGCGCGAAAAGGGGCGAAAGGTATTACAATTGCTAAACTAATGGGCCGAACTTCTTAAAGTCTAAACATTAATGGGGCTAAACACGAGCGAGAAAGGGGTAAGAAAAAAAATAGCCATAGAGGATATGAAGACTAATTATGAAATTTATATCTTTATAATAGATTATTGAATTTAATTAACCTAATAGGAGGTGGAGGTTTTGGTCTTTCCTTGTTAACAGTAAGTGGACAAAGGGGAGTGTTTTTGGACCTATCCTGTTTCGCTTCATTAAGTGGGAGATTTTATGACGATTTATCCCATTATTTTGGCGATAATAAAATGGTTCAACCCCCTGAAGTGTCATTTTTTCTAGGCGAGCGATAGCGAGCCTGTACCTTAGAAGAAGTCGGCCTTCGACCGAGACATTTTTCTATCGAAAAATAATCAGGCTTCTGTGAAATCGAATATGTAACGATTTAAGACACTAAATCCTTATAAAACCATCATAAATATTCGTGGGCCTTGTATATTTCTAATTATGGAAGCATACAATATATCTGGAAACGAATTTATGAACATAATATGTGCTACACATAAACTGCAAAACTATATATACTATTCATTGAAAAGCAAGTTCCATCCAAAAACCAATACAGATAGTTATAATGGCACAACAAATACATAGAGGGTCCACCAATGTTTGTGAGTGACTGTACATACTACGTCATTCCGTGTACATATATATTTGTGTGGAAACTTATGTGTATAGTTGACCGCCTGGGTGTGTGTCCAGTCCGTGATATTATATATGGGACGAACATTTAATTAGCTTGACTTACAAGAATCATTTGCTATAAAACCTTTAACTAGATAAAATACTTTAATAATACTAGGCCTACGTAAGATAACACACTTCTAACTTAATCATACTAATTTTCTCACATACATAAAATCAGAGAATGCGAATCCAAGTTCATGTGGCCAACTGTACTTAGTTGTGTGTGTGTGTGTGTGTATGTGTGTGTGTAAGTGTGTGTGTGTGTGTGTGTGTGTGTGACCACATACAAAGGGCATGCATGTAAATATACATTCCCGTGAATATTTCAGTATAGAAATTGCTTCATACATATGCAAGACAACGTTTATAGCTCCAAACGACTCCATTCAGGCCTTCTGTTACAAAATAATCCATGCCCCACCTAATTCCGACCCGCCCTCTCACTTCCCTTCACTTATTTCCTACTCTCCCCCTCCGCGTAGTTCCGACTCCACCCCCCCATTCCCCCTGCACCTGATTCCGACCCCCCCCCCCTCCACCTATTTCCGACTCCCACCTCCCCCTCCACCTAATTCCAACCCCCCTCCCCCTCCACCTAATTCCGATTCTCCCTCCCCTCCCCTCCACCTAATTCCAACTCCACCTCTCCACCTAATTCCGACTCCCCCTCCCCCTCCACCTAATTCCAACTCTCTCTCCCACTCCCCCCCTTCCTCTGCAGGAAGGAGAACGTGGGATTCGTCGACACCTGGGACAATTTCTACTACGATGACTATTTGTTTTCGGACGATGGAGTTCATCTGAACCAGGTGGGAGCAGCACGTTTTGGGCGTCTTCTCAACGATGCGGTGAAGGATTTTCGGAGAAGAAATCGACTCAGCACAGGACAACCAGGAAGGAGGACCGAAGACAGCGAGGACGGCAACCTACAAAGGAATTAAATACTAATCCGTCAAGAACCGCGAATTTGGATAAAGCTCCACCAACACGACCCAAATTCAAAACCGTCAGGGATAACGACCGAGGACCGAGGACAGCCATGAATGTAAATGTAGATCCGACCAGAACCAAAAATTCGATGAAAGAACGTTCTGCGAGTTCTAAAACCGCAACTTTAAAGGTTTTCTATGCAAACGCTCGTAGCATACGCAATAAATTTTCAGATTTAGAGGAACTAGTGTTTACAGAAAATTATGATGTGATTGGCATAACAGAATCTTGGCTCAATACAGAAGATAGAGACTTTTTAGCAGAGTATTCACTTCCCGGTTATGTAATGTTTGAGAACAGCCGAATAAATAAAAATGGAAGTGGCGTTTTATTTTATATCAAAGAAAGTCTTAACCCGACCCTCGTGTCAAAACCTCAAATTGTGAACGTCGACACATCTTTTGTGCTAATAAAGAATAATAAAGGTACAAAAATAATACTTGCGTTAATATACAGACCTCCAGCTCAATCAGTGCAAACTGACCGAGAAATTTACGAACAAATTGCAGATGTAAGTAACTCACAAGATACCGTAATTTTTGGCGACTTTAATTTACCTGTGACCAAGTGGGGCGATACTCTTACTTCACACTCCGGACATGACTTGTATACGAACTTGCAAGAGAGTTCGCTTTATCAATTTGTTCGAACGCCGACCCGTGGTAATAACGTTCTTGACATTGTACTTGCAACAAAAGAAGAATTGATAGAGAATTTGAATGTTGGTGATGAATTCAGTAACAGCGACCATCGTACGATAACTTTCACTTTAAAGTTTACTAGTAACGAACCAAATAGTAGCATCGAAAAAGTCCCTAATTTCAAGAAAGCAAACTTCCATAAACTTAGAGCTATGTTTAAAGAAACTGACTGGAGCTTTTTAATTAACAATAACGACATAAATACATCTTGGAAGTTATTCGAAACCACTTACCTAAAAGCAGTGCAAGACTGCATACCATCGAAAATACGGCGTCCAGGCCATAATAATAAGCCCAAATGGTGGAATAAAGATATTTCAAACTGCCTGCTTGCTAAAAAATTTGCTAATGATAGATTAAAATCCTCACAAAATGACGAAGAACGGGTGAAATTTGTAGAGCTACGACGCAAAGCCAAAAAGTTAATTAAGCAAAGTAAAAAGACCTTAGAGTTACATATTGCGAATCAAAGTAAAACAAACCCGAAATAATTCTATAGTTATATCAGAAAGAAAAAAGTAGTTACTTCAACTGTTGGACCGTTAGTCGATGAAAAAGGAGAATACACCAAAGACGAAGTACAAATGAGTAATGCCCTCAATACCTTCTTTGCATCAGTTTTTACAACAGAAGACCTCAGTGATATCCCTACACCATCGCCGATTCAGATTGATAATTCAGATGTTTTAAGCAATATCACTGTTACAGAGAGAGAAGTATTGAATTGTTTAGATAAACTCAAGGTAAATTAAACGCCAGGACCTGATACAATCTCGCCTAGAGTTCTAAAGGAAGCTAAGAATGAGCTCTCCAAACCACTGACATTACTATTCAATAAATCCTTGCAGTCTGGAACTATGCCTGATCAGTGGAAGCTAGCCAACGTAACACCGATATTAAAAAAAGGCAGCAAATCCCTACCCAGTAACTATCGTCCAATTAGCTTAACCTCAGTTGTATGTAAAATGCTAGAAACGGTCATACGAGACAGACTCGTAAATCACTTAGAGGAAAATAACATACTTAAAGATACTCAACACGGCTTTCGTAAAAAACGTTCCTGTTTAACAAACCTCTTAGACTTCTTCCACGATATCCTCAACCTCTACGATGAGAGTAAAGCTGTAGATATTATATACCTTGATTTTCAAAAGGCCTTTGACAAAGTTCCCCACAAACGTTTATTGCTAAAACTAAAAGCGCATGGAATACAAGATGGTGTGTTGAAATAGATAGAAAATTGGCTCGGCAACAGAAAGCAAAGGGTAGTCATAAACGGTAAGGCATCTAAATGGACCAATGTAAGTAGCGGGGTACCCCAGGGATCGGTACTAGGACCAATTCTCTTTCTAATTTACATCAACGACATAGATGAGGGTCTCACCTGCACAATCTCAAAATTTGCTGACGATACAAAATTGCAAATAGCGTACTCTCAAAAGAACAAGTTGACGATATGCAACACAATCTAGATAAATTGTCATGTTGGGCCCAAATTTGGCAAATGAGTTTCAATGCGGATAAATGTAAAGTACTACATGTCGGATACCTAAATGAGAAAGCAAACTATTCGATGAATGGCACTCAGCTTAAGAATGTAAACAGAGAAACTGATCTGGGAGTAACAATATCGAGTAACCTAAAACCAGTCAACAATGTTCAGAAGTTGTTAAGAAGGCAAACAAAATAATTGGCTTTATAGGCAGGTCATTTGAGCATAAATCCAAAGACGTTATCCTAACCCTTTACAATTCCTTAGTCCGCCCTCTTCTGGAATACTGCGTTCAATCCTGGTGCCCTTATTACCAAAAAGATATAAACAAGCTAGAACGAGTTCAACGTAGAGTTACCAAAATGATACCTAGCCTAAAGAACAAACCATACGAAGAGCGTCTTAGAGAATTAAATCTATTTCATTTAACCCAGCGCAGATTAAGAGGCGACTTAATTCAAGTGTTCAAAATCATCAAAGGCATCGACAATATGAACTGTAGTAAGTACTTCACTATCGACCAATCTAATTACACGCGGCGAAACAGTTGCAAAATTATTGGTAAATCTTTTAACTCGCACGAATCTAAGAATTTCTTCTTCAATCGAGTTGTCAACTTGTGGAATGGGCTTCCCCGAGAGGTTATAGACTGCAGCACCGTTGATTCATTTAAATTCCGCCTAGACAAATATCTCGCATCAAACCCGCGACTGACTGCGTTTGTAAATGAATAACTTTATCCTCCCCTCAGTTACTAACCCATATGTCCCCTACTAACTTCCTAGTCCTGCCACGTTAGTGGCAGGGCAGTAGTTCCCTTTCCAATGTTCCCTTACCCACTCTAAACCACTGTTTGGACACTTGATCCTCAGTGTTTTGGAGGACAAGCAGCCTAGAAGGGTCACTAGATCTGTTGTTGCTTGATTTCCTTTGTACTCCTTTGTACCTAATTCCAACTCTCCCTCCCCTCCCCTCCACCTAATTCCGACTCCCCCTCTCCACCTAATTACAACTCTCCCTCCTTCCACATAATTCCGACTCACAAATAAGGGTTGGTGTACAAATTAGAGTTCCTGTACTAAGAGAGTGCCCATCTCTTTCTCTTTGGACGCCATTTTGGTACCCTCAATTATCAAATAACGGTGTTTTGTTTTATCTTTAAGGGGGGATGGTTATTTTGTTGGTTCGATTCTTGCATATATTTAATATTTTTCTAGTTCCCTAGCTAGACCTCCATCAAACTTTAACAAAACCACACACACATACAGGATCCCCCTTTAAAATATGTTTGTACATTTTTCGGTAGAAATATGTAACGCCGATTTCTCCTAAATTACAGGCTCGCTATCGTTCACCAGGAAAAACAATCGACACATAGATGACACGATAAGTTTTAACAATGACAAAGAAAATGGGGCAAAAGGTCCTATAATCGCCAAACTAACGGGCAGAATGTCTAAATTCTGATAACTAATGGGCTTAAACATGAGGGAGAAAAGTGTCAAGAAAAACCGACCATCTCCCCTTAACCACTAACCTTTATAACCTAAAAATGTACTAGAGTAATCGAGCCAATATTTCTACGGCTTGGGGATAGTCAGCCAGGGAATAGGTGTAAACACTTACAGCCCATTTGCTCTCGCCCTTTTAGCCGATTCAGTACCGGTGACATCCTTTTCATTATATTGTGGCAACTAATAGATGATATTATTCAGCTTAGGAAGGACGTCTGCCAATTAAAAGGTTGCAACCATCTCAATTCATACTTTTAGGTACCATGCATCCTTCCCAAGCTTCATAAAATCGCTTAATTATAGTGAGTGGCTGTATACCTAAGGATTATACTCTGTTCACAGTTGTATCATTATATATTTATAGACATACTGCATTTGTTTGTGTGGGGAAGAAGTTATATGGGTTTATGTGTGTGTATATGTGTTTATGTCCGAGGTGTGTGTGTGTGTGTGTTTCCATGCATGTGTGTGTATGTGTGCGTGTGTGCGTGTGTGCGTGTATGTTTGAGTTTTAATTAAATATACACATTCCTTTGAGTTGACTCGTGTTGCGAATAGGTGTGTGCGTGTGTATGTATGTATGCAAGCCAGTATTCATATTAAGATACATAGACTACATGGCTGGAGGCGTATGTGTATTTAAAGGGCAGGTGACACAACGAGCTGCCTCTACGTGTGTGTGTGTGTATGAATGAGTTAGTGTGAGTGAGTGAGGGTGTGTGTGAGAGAGGAGCAGATTTTATTTATGTGTATTTGTGTATGTATAATTTTCATAACAATTATATTACCGTTTTTGTTTGTATTGTATGTGTATGTAACATGAGAAATACATGCATACACTACAATATACATACTTAGAGAAGCAATAATATACTGGTCAATAACATAAAAGAACATCCACTCGAGCATACAGTACATTCAGATACCTGTATTATGTATTACTCATTATGTATAACTTTCTATTATGTTAGCTATGTTTCACACACTAGATTGCAATAAATCAACCACAACTGTACTGTATAATTATATCTTTGTAAATACCATGCAGGAAGAATAACCACTGTAAGTTAATTAAATTGTGTTATTATTATTATTAATAGTAGTAGTAGTAGTAGTAGTAGTAGTAGAAGAAGTAGTAGTAGTAGTAGTAGTAGTAGTAGTAGTAATAGTAGTAGAAGAAGTAGTAGTAGTAGTAGTAGTAGTAACATGAAATGTATGAAAAATATTAAATAAAAAAAAAAAAAAAAAAAAAAAAGTAGTAGTAGTAGTAGTAGTAGTAGTGCTCGAGGATCATGACGCGTTTTGACCTTCCTAAAAATCGTCTAATGACAGCCAGAATAAGCTGCCAAAACGCGTCATAATCCTCAAGGGGTTTATATTTGGAAGTGAAAAAACAACACGGATGGTTGTTTAGACTACATCTTAACCCCTTCTGTACCGGCAAAGTCTATTTAATTTTATTCCGTCTACTATTAGACAATTGTATTCAGTTATAAAAGGGCCTCCAGCAATTAACAGGCTTCGAACTATCTCACTTAACCCTTTTTATTACCACAGATTCTTCTTAAGCTGCACAAAATCGTCTGAAGATAGCAAGATTAAGACTAAAAAGACGTTGACGCTACAGAAGTGATTAAACAGTTTAAATTCGTCAAAATATAGCTAGAATAATATAAAAAAGACGACACCGGTACAGAAGGGGTTAAATGTGTATTTGATAGAGAGTGGCACTGATAGACAGCCAGACAGACAGAGACAGACATAAGGATGATAAATGTGTATGTACCCTTTGTGAAAGAAAGATTCAACGCTGCGTGTATTGACTGAATATCTGAGCAGCACAATATATATATTTAATGATCGTTGAAATACGATAGTGAACATAATAGCCTGGAGTTCTATTGAAAAGCAGGTCAGATTATTTTCTTGCACGGGGATTCAAACTAATGGGGTGAACCGTTTTACAATCTCCAAACCAATGGAACGATATAGGGAAGTGCAAGAAGACCCCCAGCGGACCAAATAGAGTAAACGAAACCCAATGATAATAATATACCTGTATATATTCATCGGCAAATATTTTACACCCGAGAGGTAATTTCATTGAACATAATGAATAAAAGAAATATAAAGTCAGTGTTCTGGACAATAAAACCTTCAAATATAAAGTCAGTGTTCTGGACAATAAAACCTTCAAATATAAAGTCAGTGTTCTGGACAATAAAACCTTCAAATATAAAGTCAGTGTTCTGGACAATAAAACCTTCAAAAAATACTGATGCAAAATAAATATATCTCATCAAATACCTGGCTAAATGCTTTTGTACTCCATAAATATTGTTCATGATTTATTTATTTTGTCTTTAGTTATCGGAAATGGCACTCCCAGCGTGTAGATATAGTGTATCTATATTGTCAGATTATTCCAGATTATAAAGCGATTTGTTTTACGATTTCGAAACATTTAAAAATATAGATTTTCCAATCTAGTCTATGTGACGGTTTGTTTATTTTCTTTCTTGACTTAACTCGCTCAGTATCATGTTGTTTAATGCTATTCATGCTAACACCAGACGATTTTATACAGCTAAGGAAAGAACTCCAGCAGTCAAAGGGGTAAGCTCTATCTCAACTTTTCTCCCGCTAATCCCCCCATAAAACTTCTCTACGTAATAAAATAATGTTTACGCTACTCTGCACTTGGTCTTAAGGGGACAGTGGTTATTTTGGGGGGTCTATTTATTTATATATTCATTTTTGTTTTTAGTTTCCTCGCTAGACCTTCATCAAGCTTAACAAAAACAAAAAAATCCCTAGACATAGATAAGTCAAGATAAATCCCTAGACATAGATAAGTCAAGATAAATGTGTACATGTTTCGGTAGTAGAATGTCCCGGCCACAGGCCGGTTTCTCTAAAAATGACAGGCTCGTTATCGCTCGCCAGGAAAATAATTGACACCTAAATGGCACGAAAGGTCTTGATATTGATAAAGAAATGGGACGAAAGGTTTTAAAATCGACAAACTAATGGGGCAACCGTCTTAATATCTGAAAACTAATGGGGCTAAACATGAGGAAGAAGGGGGGCCAGAAAACCCCCCATCCCCCCCATAAGCTAAACTGGGCTTGGCTTGACCGTGGAACTCACCTAGATATATACCTAGATATATTCATTTTTGTTTTTAGTTTCCTCGCTAGACCTTCATCAAGCTTAACAAAAACAAAAAAATCCCTAGACATAGATAAGTCAAGATAAATCCCTAGACATAGATAAGTCAAGATAAATGTGTACATGTTTCGGTAGTAGAATGTCTTCACCTTCGTGACATTGCACTCAGAACTTGTTGTGGGTAACTCTGGTGGGTTATTATCCAGCCTGGTACACTGGGGCTACTACAGGTTAGGTGAAGGTATTGAGGTATATGACTTTACAACGGCACCTCGTATCTACTTTCCGGAGAGTGTTGAGAGGGGAGAAAGGGTGTTGGAGAGAGAGGAAGCTGTTGGAGTGGCTTTGTTATGTGTGTTATTATTCTGTATATGGTGATGGTGAAGGTATTGAGGGATAAGCCTTTACAACGGCATCTCGTATCTACTATCCGAAGAGTGTTGAGAAAGGAGAAAGGGGTGTTGGAGAGAGAGGAAGCTGTGGGAGTGGCTTTGTTGAATGTGTACTCTATATGACGCAGTATATTTGAAACTATAATATAATACATGTTTGTATTTTCTTCTGGCAAAATAAGGATTATTATTATTATTATTATTATTTTTATTATTATAATTATTATTTTTTTTTTTTTATTATTATTAACAAAGTTCACTTGCCCGGATGGAGTGTCACAAATGTCCACTAACTCCAGGTTCCTATTTACTGCTAGGTGAACAGAGGCATGGGGTGAAAGAACACTGCCCATCCATCACGACCCGCCCTGGAATCGAATCCTTGACTTTTCGAGTGTGGGTCGAACGCACTACAAGTCACTATAATGCAATAATAGCAGGAATTAAATGAAAGAAGTATCCAGGTTTTTGTTTTTATTTTTTCTATGTGGATGAGGGATACAAAAGGCAAAACTGCCTCTGACGAGTGCCTGCCCCAGAGTTGAAAGAGTGACAGGGCCAAAATCAAGAAACGTACAAGCCAAAATGCTTGGACACACGAAGTTTGAAGCAATTTAAGTCATAGGATAAAGGAAAGATGGATTCAGGGTAAGAGTTCCAGAGCTCAGCTGTTGAATATAATTATGAAAAATTAGGATTTTCGTTTCACTGTTGGGTTGGATAGTTGCACAGAGTAGAGGTGGGATTGTGCTGCAAGACGGGTGCTACGTGCTCTACGTAGAGGAGGTGGTATACACTAAGAGCGCTCTGAGAAATACTGATTATTGTAATAGCGGTAGAATAGTGAAAATGTCTTCGGTAGTGAGCTGTTATAGCTCACATACCTTCATTTCTTTTTACAACTCAGCTGTAAACAAAATAAAGGTATGATAAATGTAAATCAAATTAAGTGGGTATGTTGATAGTGATTTACCTATGATTATTTGATATAGCCTTTTATACTTATAGTATATAGATAGGGAGTGTGGAGGACTGTAGGTTTAGGGAGTGTACGTTTGGCTACTGACTGACTCACTGACTTGTATGGGTTCATCACTGACAATATACTTTTAGTGGGTATACTATTATGAAAATTTTAAATATATATTTTCATACCTATTTAGTTTTACAATGACAGCATGTTACTTTTGCGGCGACCGAGATTATGAAAAATCCGAACCATGGTTGTTTCATTATCTATTTATCAATCTATCTATCTATCTATTGCCAGACGAGTTAACCACCCTTTGTGAGAGTGGCCATACATAAAGCGCCCGTCCCCCTTGAGAAGGAATGCCTGTACCAGTATATTTAAGGATTTACAGGATTGATCACTCAACTTAGGGTCCGTCAGACTCAGAGGACCTCTATATAGCTTTATAGAACTATTTTTTCAATAATGATGAGTGGCTAGTCCATTCACCAACCTGCTTCACCCTTAGGTGAGCAGTAAGGATTTGTATGAGGCTTACTCCCCTAGACGGGTTACTAACCAAAGCTGATGAGTCCATCCACTTGGATTAGTGTTATTTTGTCTCCCCTAGATGAGTTGCCGACCAAGGCTGACGATTACCAGCCACCCATCCCATGTCGCACTAAACATCGACACGTTTTGCATTCAGATTACAAATGCGGATGTTTTCGTACCATCGTCATGTATCTCTCTCTCTCACAAACCTTTCACTGTTACCCTCATTCACACCACCAGTGTACTACCATTCACTTCACTGGGCCGTCATTCAACCCACCACCCCCAGCCTTCCGAAATAGACTCTCATTGAGAACGAAAATAACCTCCCAGTTTGGGGCTTGGGGTACATTACTACCGTCCTATATTGGGGCCTCTTTTCCTTTCCTAACTTGCTGCAAATTGGTGCACGACTTAAGTGGAGCGCCGCTCTTTAAGGGTTGAAGGGATGATGGGTCGTTTTTCTGGTCCCCCTTCTTCCTCATGTTTAGTCCCATTAGTTTTGAGATGTTATGGCATACGGTCCATTAGTTTGACGATTTTAAGTCCTTCTCGCCCCATTTTTTTTTTTTTTTTTTTCAATATTCAGATTGTTTGTGTCATTCAGGTGTCGATATTTTCCAAGCGAACAATAGTGAGCCTGAAATATAAGATTAACTGGCTTTTGGTCGGGACATTTGTCTATAAAAATGTTTACAAATCTATTTTGAAGGAGGGTCTTGAGGAGATTTTTTAAAATTTGGATGGAGGTCTAGGGAGGAAACTAAAAAAATAATAAAAAAGATAAATAAATGAGGAAATAAATACGCCATCCCCCATGAAGGCTTTGTCACACGAACGCTTTTCTGGGATTTTATTCAGGAAATTGTGGTATGGCATCTTCTGAATTAAAGTTATATAGTATGTCAGTCTCTTATAATCATATACATTCAGGCTAGTTGTCAATTTCAATGCGAAAATTACAAAATGTGATGCGAGTAAAAAGCTGTTCAACGAAAATTGACGGAAAAAGCGCTCGCGTTACATTGTCTTTAGAGGTAGTGTCACTCGAATGCATTTTCCGGCAATTTTCAATGAACAAGTATTTGCTCGTGCTATTATGAGATTCTTTCACATTGGCATCGGAAACTAGATTGCAGGTAGTTTGTATTAGCTAGTTTAACTCTTATGGAACTTAAATGTTGCAGCTGCCAGACTACAATTGCCCGTAAAAATTGACAGAAAAATCGCTGGTGTGACACCGCCTTCAGTTCATCAGAAATAAGACAGGGGAGAGTCTAGACTATTTTATTTAGCTAAGGAAGAATATACGGTAGCCAAAGAGAGAGGGAGAGCAAGAGAACAAAAAGCGAGGTTGGCTCCCTTAAAGAATAAAATAAAACCTCGTTGCTTGATAATTGGGGTACCAAAATGGCGTCCAAAAAAAGAGATGGCCACTCTCCCTTACTGCAGTCGGTTTTATTTCAGCTGATGGTAAATTGAATCCGTTAGCAACTGATTCCTCGAATACTTAATGGACACAAATATGAATGTACTATATATGTCTCAGCGTCGTATTAATGCCAAGTTTTCATAATTAACAACATATTTCGCTACAAAATATACGTCACAGCTGAGTAACCAAGATAGTAACATAGCAATATACCATCAGCTGGAAAAAAAAAATAAACTATGCACTCTCTCCACTGGCCCATGTGTGAGGCAGCTTGGAACTTTGCCAACACAATATATATGGAAACAAAATATATATAGTGAATTCGGGCCATTCCATAGCAGCGGTCCTCCTAGTCAAAGATGGCAGCAAAAAGTAAGGGTTGTCACAATATATTAAAAATGTATCGTGAAATAATAATGGGTAGAATGGAATAATATTTTAAAGAAAAAAAAAACATGGGTAATTCATAATTATTATCATTAATAAGTCACTTTATCTGCCTTGAGCAATTAAGTGATTGTCTTGTTAATTGTATTTGTATTTATTGATTTAGTTATGTATTTATTGTATAATACAGTATGTATATATATATATATATTCTGACATGCGGAGCCCTGTATGTTTATTTAAGAGTTAGAATTAAGAGTTGAAGGAGTGCCGAATTACCCAGGCGGCGAAGTAGACCAGCCAGCGAACCAGCGAGTGGGGAAACTAGCTCGTCCGCATACCAGCAAACAAGCCTTCACACCTGTGTGCGTCATATGGGACCCTGCAAACTACTTCGATGACCCGACGCTATGACGATGATCGACGCCAATCAACGCCATTGGACCACGCACCTGCTACGCAACTAGAGGAGCTGTGATTGGGGCGCGCACCATCCCCCGCCTCCTGATTCGTTCCTACACCATCATTGCATAGTATATAAGACCCGAGTAGTGGGCATTCAAATCAGTCTCATTTGGAGTTGGGAAGGTGAACTTGCAGCTGGAGGAAGACGGGGTGAAGTATTATAATGGGATTGTGACTGTCAGTCAGATTATATAAGTGTGTGTTCGGTGTAAACACTTACGTTATGTTGGTTAGTGAGATATGTGATTGGGAATTAACGTTAATGCTACTATTATGTACTTAACTATTTTAGCTGACTGACTTGTGGGCTAAAGCAACTAACTCTTTAAGTAATTGGGTTATAATAAAAGTAATACTATTGTTTTATATTAATACTTACGAGTTCTTTCATTTTCTTTTAATTAAGCTTACATTGCTGGTAAGAACAAGAACGGTGATACTATTGTCTCATATTAGTAATATCGCCTTAGACTAACATGGCTGTTTTAATGTTACTTCTAGTGATTTCCTAAGCTGAAGAAAATTCTTTTAGCTTCAAAATATTATTTTTGCTTTTCATATTATTTGAGTGACACCTGAATCGAATCTATGAAGCGATCCTGTAACTTAATTTATTCATAATCAAACCTCAATGTTACGTGGTTAAGAAATACATTTATCTAATTATTAAATATATATCTAACTTTTTATGTGACTTTGATATTAATCCTGATAATAATAATATAATACTATTAACGTAAGACAAGAACCAAGAATAATAATTACTGTACATTAAATATAAATAAAAGGACATGATATAAGAAAACTATCTATTAATTTCAAAAAGGGTAAGAGACAGAAATATTCTTACCATAATATTTATCTTTCAAGACTTGATATATAATTAATAGTCCTTCTTTAGATATAACTTCTTCGGTTCATAACCATAGCCTACTAAGCTTCGGTTAAATAATAATTCTTTATAAATACTACATGACTTTAATTAGTTTCAGTATTTTTCCATAATTAAAGAGTATCAGTCAATAAAGGATACCAAGTCCTAAGATCCAAAAGGAAAGGAAGCAACAACAGGAAATAATGTTATTAGATTTTACTTTTGTTTTGCCTTCAGCTGACTGATACCTTAATATATATCTTTGTGCTATCTAGATTCATCAAGTTAACCACTTGAGGATCAAGATACGTAACAGAAGAGTGGCGACCTCGCCAGGATTCGTTTCATACAGTTTCACTCAGTTTCATTACCGTTTCACTACTTAAAAATCAAATATTAATCATGCCTGATCTAATTAATGACGAAGATGCTCGAGTTTTCATAGAATCAGACCCCACAGCCCCTGATATTGACCATCTCCAACTCCAACTATCGTCCAATTGCTCTCATCTCTTGTCTTTCTAAACTTTTTGAAACTATTCTTGCTTCCAAATTTCTTAAGCATTTCTCTTCTCATAATCTGCTCTCAGACCGCCAGTATGGCTTCCTTAAGGGTCGCTCTACTGGTGATCTTCTTTCATATCTTACTAACTCTTGGTCATCCTCCTTTCGGGACTTCGGTGAAACTTTTTCTATTGCACTAGACATATCAAAAGCCTTCGATAGAGTCTGGCATAAATCTTTAATTTCTAAACTACCCTCCTTCGGTTTCTATCCCTCCAGCTGTGCCTTTGTCTCTAATTTCCTTTCCGGCCGTTCCATAGCTGCGGTTGTGGACGGCCATTGTTCACTTCCTCACCCTATAAACTCCGGTGTTCCTCAGGGCTCTGTCCTATCTCCTATTCTCTTTCTAATTTTTATAAATGATCTCCTTAACTGAACGTTAATTCCCATCCATTCATACGCAGACGACTCAACCTTACACTATTCCATTCGTTTTTCAGAACGCCCCAGCCAGCAATCCCTCAACGACAAACGTAATGAAGCCATAGAACTCTTAAATTCTGATCTAAATACTATTTCCAATTGGGGCAGAGAAAACCTTGTTAACTTTAATGCTTCCAAAACCCAATTTCTCCGTCTATCTACCCGTCAGGATCTCCCACCGGACTATCCCTTATTCTTCAACAATACAAAAATCAACCCTTCATCTTCTCTCAATATTCTTGGTGTCTCTTTTTCTTCTGCTCTCATTTGGAAGGACCATATTACCAGTCTTGCTAAGGCAGCCTCCCAGAAGCTGGGTGTGCTCAACCGCCTTAGGGGGTTCTTTTCCCCTGCACAGCTTCTTGCTCTGTACAGGGGCATAGTGCGCCCTTGTATTGAGTATTGTTCACATGTGTGGGGAGGTTCCTCTCACACCGCTCTCCTAGACAAAGTTGAAAGGAAGGCCTTTCGTATCATTAACTCCCGTCCACTCACCAACTCTCTGCAATCTCTCTCGCCGCAATGTTGCATCTCTCTCGCTATTCTATCGCTACTATAATAATCAGTGTTCCTCAGAGCTATCCCAGTGCATACCACCTCCTTTACGTAGGGCACGTGGCACCCGTCTTGCAACTCAATCCCACCCCTACTCTGTGCAACTCTCCAACCCAAGAGTGAAACGTTACTCTCAAACTTTCTTCTACTCAACATCTGAGCTCTGGAACTCTCTCCCAGAATCAGTCTTTCCCTCTTCCTATGACTTAAATTGCTTCAAACTCCGTGTGTCCAGGCATTTTGGCTCGAACGTCCCTTGATTTTGGCCCTGTCACTCTTTCAACTATGGGGGAGGCACTCGCTATAGGCAGTTATGCCTTTTGCCTCCCTCAATCACATAGAAAAAAAAAAAAAAAAAAAAAATCTGTCAAAATCCGAACTGAAAGTGCTTGCCTCACATCTCCAGTTACCTGTCTCAAACACGTCCAAAGTAGAGGTGGCTCAGACCATAAAAATCCACCTTTTCCCTGTAGAAGGCGGGAAGGGAGACGGAGAAGTTGGTGGGATCCCGAGTAAACCTAGCCAACTTGATGAACAATTGCCACCTGGTTTTACCGTTGATCAAGTACTAGAACTAGCCAGAATAAAAGCCGAACAAGCCTGAATAAAGGCCGAACAAGCCAGAGCAACGACCGAACAATATCAATATCAATATCGTATAGCTCAACTAAATGTTGATACACGTGCTCCCTTAATTGCTCCCCCTCTGGGATTGACTATGTCCAGTGTCATTCCACCTTTCACTGAGGATAATGTGCAGGATTTCTTTGTTTTGTTTGAGGAAGTTGCTGGAGGTATGAGGTGGACAAGAGATCAATGGCCTTTTATGTTACAAACCGTTTTGACAGGCCAGGCTCGAGCCACGTATTTGTCAGAAGTAGCAGAGGTTAGGCAGGATTACGACAATCTCAAAGAAGCTATCCTAAAAACCTATCGATTGCAGCCTGAGGCTTACAGGCAATCTTTCGGTAAAAACCAGAAGAAAGCAGAAGAAACCCATAAGGTATTTGCCAGGACCATGACTAAAACTTTCAATCATTGGGTCAAGAGTAAGAAAGTCACAAGCTACAACGATCTGAAGGAGTTGGTCCTGTTATAAAATTTCCTATGGAAAATTGATTCTTCTGTAGCCTATCATTTAAGGGGGTAAAAGGTAGATTGTCTTGCCGACGCCGCTGACATGACTGACACATACGTGCTCAACAACAAATTTCGTGGAAAGAAACCCTATGATAATTCTAGTTCTAATTCTAAGTATCCCAATCACAAATCTTACAGACCCAGTCACAAGCCTGTAACATCTTCCCCAGCTAGCCAAAATAGAATTGTTCCCCCAACTAAAAATGCGACTCAGGGCAATGGTAACAGAGGTGGGGCCCAAAGTAATAGTAATGCTCAAAGAGGGAACGTTCCCGTATCCCCTAAAGTATGTACTTTTTGTGGCAAGAGAGGCCACCTAGCTTATCACTGCTGGGCCAAGGAGAAAACCGAGAGATCGGGGCAGACAGTTGCCGCCGTATCTCAAACTCCATATGTGCCTTTAATGCAGGACTCCCGACAGAAGGAGTACCTAGCACCAAAAGTTCCTTTAATGCAGGACTCCCGACAGAAGGAGTACCTAGCAGCTAACGTAAATCATCTAGACAGGGGTGTAGTAGCATGCGTGGTGCAACCCACTAGGGTTAAGCCAATACTAATTTCACCATCAGTGCAGGACAGTTACCGTCCCTATATTTCATCTGGCAACGCGAGTTTAAATGGTTGCATGCATGAGGTAAAAATTCTGAGAGACACAGGCTCTACTAGCACCCTCATGGTGAATCCTTACACTGAGTGCCCACCTGGCGAACCAGTTATAATGAGAGGTGCTGGAGGCCAATTTTATGCATACTTGGTAAAAGGCGAAATTGAATGTGAGTTACTACAGGGTGAGGCCACCATAGCTTTGTGTAGGTCCCAAGATATCCCTGTGCCCGGGGTAACACTCCTTTTGGGGAATGATGTAGCAGGTGAGAAGGTCCGACCAGACCCCATTTTGTCATTTTCCCCTGTTAACCAGCCACTAACCGGTGAGCTCGAAAGGGAGATGCCAACAGTTTTCCCTGTGTGTGCTGTCACACGTTCAATGTCTCAAGTAGCAGTTCCCTCAGACAGAAATGTACCGAATGTAAGAGTTGATGAAAGGGATGATGAGAGTGTGAATGACGCTCCAACTGTTCCTGATGATCTGACTGAGGTGGATTTATCTGACACCTTTATGGCTCATCTTGACCCTAACGATGACCATGAAACCCCTCCAAATTGTCCTAGTGGCCTGGTAGAGCTACAGAGAGATGATAGAGAATGCAAGAGTTAGCTGCCAGGGCCGTGTGAGGAATGTGAGAAGGAGGGTGGTGAATGTTTCTACCTCAAAGGAGGAGTATTGTAGCGTAGATGGAGACAGCCACACAGACCAATCGATGACGGGGCCTGGGACGTCCATCAAGTAGTTGTCCCCAAACCTTGTTGTAGAGATATCTTGGAAATGGCACATTGTATACCATTGGCAGGACACCTAGGTGTGAGAAAAACTCTAGACAGAATCAGAGCCCACTTTCACTGGCCAGGAATACGTGCAGATGTAGTGGAGTTTTGTAGAGTGTGTCACACTTGCCAGATGACAGGAAAACCCAATCAGAAGGTGCCTGTACATCCTCTGGTGCCCTTGCCCGTCTTCGAGAATCCTTTTACTCGGGTGGTAGTGGTCATTGTAGGCCCATTGCCTAAGACTTCCCAAGGTAACAATTATTTATTAACTATTATGGACATGGCAACTCGCTACCCAGAGGCTATGCCCTTAAGGACTACCTCTGCTCCAAGGAACTGCTCAAATTCTTCACCAGAATGGGTTTTCCCTATGAGGTGAAAAGTGATCAAGGAACTAATTTTACCTCTAACAATTTTCAGCAGTCCCCGAAGGAGTTGGGTATCGAGCATGTTAAGTCGAGCACCTACCACCCAGAGAGTCAAGGGGTTCTCGAACGGTTTCATTAAACTTTGAAAGCCATGTTGCGTAAATATTGTACAGAGACCGGAGTTGAGTGGGATAAGGGGGTACCTTTTCTTTTATTTGCTACTCGTGAGGTTCCAACTGAATCCCTGGGTTTTTTCCCCTAATGAGCTAGTTTTCGGTCACCAGGTAAGAGGTCCTTTGCAACTATTGCAGGATAGCCTAGTTGGCCAGGAGGGGAACCAAAACCTCCAAAGTATGTTTCAGATTTCAAAACCCGACTGAGATCCTCATGTGAGTTTGCAGCTCAAAACTTGACAGTGGCTAAAAGCTCCATGAAGAACTGGTATGACAGAAAAGCCTGTGAGAGGGAGTTTCAGCCCGGTGATGAGGTTTTGGTCCTGCTCCCCCTTTTTGGCCAACCTTTATCTGCCAAGTTCAGGGGCCCATATAAGATCATTCAGAGGGTGAGCATTACCGATTATCTAGTAACTACCCCAGACAGGAGAAAGCCCACGCAAGTATTCCATATAAATATTTTGAAACCCTACCATAGGTCCCCTGATTCCTCTCCTCCAGATTCTCCCACTGTGGCAGTGAATGTCAGGACCTGTGGACAGCCTGGTGCGGACGAAGTCTTCAGTTCTCTTACTGACCCGCAACAGACTGTTCCAGAGCCTGAAGGTATCCATGCAGACTTTGACTTGTCATGTAGCCTATCCAACTTTCAGTATAACTCAGTAGCTTGGGGGGAATTACCATCTAAACTATGTCATCTTCCCTCTGATCAAGCGAACCAACTAATCTCTGTTTTATCTGTCTCCCAGTGTGTTCCGTGATACTCCAGGGCTCACTTCTTTGGCCGTGCACGACATCGATGTAGGGGATGCAACTCCCATTAAACTATCCCCCTACCGTGTCTCGCCACAATGCAGGAGTATACTGCAGGTCGAGCTTGACTTCATGTTGTCAAACGAGCTGATCACTAGGGCCTTAAGCCAGTGGAGTAGTCCGGTCATACTTGTGCCAAAGCCAGACGGGAGCCATAGGTTATGTATGGACTATAGGCAAGTTAATGCTGTCACAAAGAACGATACCTATACCCACTGCCATGGATCGACGACTGCATTGACCAGATTGGTACAGCCACCTATATCAGCAAGATTGACTTAATGAAGGGATATTGGCAAGTAGCTCTCACCCCTAGAGCGAGGGAAATATCATGCTTTGTAGTCAATAATCAAGCCTTCTGCTGTAACGTAATGCCCTTCGGCTTGAAAAACGCTCCAGCTACATTCCAGCGCCTCATGAATTTGGTGACTGAAGGGGTACCTGGATGCGTTGTCTACATCGATGATATTCTTATATTTTCACAGTCATGGGAGGAGCATCTTTACCAACTTAGATTGCTGTTCTTAAATCTTGCTGATGCCAGTCTGGTGGTAAATCTTAAGAAATGCACCTGTGTAAAGAGTACGGTCCAGTATCTAGGATATACGGTAGGTCAGGGGCAGGTTGCACCTCCTCAAGCAAAGGTAGAGTCTATTCTAGAATTCCCAACTCCTAGCACTAAGAAACATATTCAAAGGTACCTAGGAATGATTGGTTATTATAGGCATTTCATCTTAAACTTTTCTAGGTTAACAGCTCCCCTGACAGATCTTCTCTGTAAGGATGTGAAGTTTGAGTGGTCCTCCGAATGTGAGGAGGCCTTTAATGCTACCAAATATATTTTATCAAATTATCCTGTACTCCGAGCTCCTGATTTTAACAGATCTTTTTCCCTAGCAGCGGATGCGAGCAATACCGGGGTTGGTGCAGTATTGCTACAGGAAGACGACTGTGAAGTATTGCATCCTGTGTGCTATTTTAGTAAAAAATTAAATTCTGCTCAACGTAACTATTCAGTCATTGAGAAGGAGCTGTTAGCATTAATTTTATCCCTTCAATACTTTGTTGTCTATGTGCAATCTGCCTCTGGTGCCATCACTGTGTATACTGACCATCACCCCTTAACATTTTTGCATCAGTTCCAAAATAAAAACCAACGACTGACCAGGTGGAGTTTGTTGCTGCAGGAATACTCCCTGGATGTTAAACATATTAAGGGGGTCCAGAACGTGCTAGCCGATTGCCTATCACGTCTCTATTAAAGATTGCATTTACCAGGTTGGCCTCATACAGCAGTAAGATTAACTTAATGAGAGGATTTTGGCAATTAGCTCTCCCTTGTAGCGAGGTAAATATCATGCTTTAGTAGTGCGCTTTCAAGCCTTCAGCTGTGAGATAATGCCTAGCATTTCGAATAACGCTCCAGCTACGTTCCGGCTATGTTCTGATGTGGTACCTGGAGACGTTGCCTACTTTGGGTGATATCTTTATTATATTCTCATTATAATCTTGCTGTTGCCAATCTGGTGGTGAATCTGATTATGTATTATGTTTAATATTATGTACTATACTCCTTAAACTCTTTTCTAGGGGGGAGGTCTGACATACGGAGCCCTGTATGTTTATTTAAGAGTTAGAATTAAGAGTTGAAGGAGTGCCGAATTACCCAGGCGGCGAAGTAGACCAGCGAGTGAACCAGCGAGTGGGGAAACTAGCTCACCCGCATACCAGCAAACAAGCCTTCACACCTGCGTGCGTCATATGGGACCCTGCAAACTACTTCGATGACCCGACGCTATGACGATGATCGACGCCAATCAACGCCATTGGACCACGCACCTGCTACGCAACTAGAGGAGCTGTGATTGGGGCGCACACCATACCCCGCCTCCTGATTCGTTCCTACACCATCATTGCATAGTATATAAGACCCGAGTAGTGGGCATTCAAATCAGTCTCATTTGGAGTTGGGAAGGTGAACTTGCAGCTGGAGGAAGACGGGGTGAAGTATTATAATGGGATTGTGACTGTCAGTCAGATTATATAAGTGTGTGTTAAGTGTGTTCGGTGTAAACACTTACGTTATGTTGGTTAGTGAGATATGTGATTGGGAATTAACGTTAACGCTACTATTATGTACTTAACTATTTTAGTTGACTGACTTGTGGACTAAAGCAACTCTTTAAGTAATTGGGTTATGATAAAAGTAATACTATTGTTTTATATTAATACTTACGAGTTCTTTCATTTTCTTTTAATTAAGCTTACATTGCTGGTAAGAACAAGTTCGGTGATACTATTGTCTCATATTAGTAATATCGCCTTAGACTAACATGGCTGTTTTAATGTTACTTCTAGTGATTTCCTAAGCTGAAGAAAATTCTTTTAGCTTCAAAATATTATTTTTGCGTGAGACCTGAATCGAATCTATGAAGCGATCCTGTAACTTAATTTATTCATTATCAAAATTCAATGTTACGTGGTTTAGAAATACATTTATCTATCTATCTATCTATCTATTGCCTGACGCCGTGATCCCCGAAGGGGTGGCCACGAACGAACCGCCCCCATGCACCTCTGTCCCCAGTCAGTCGATGCCCCTCCCCCCAACCAGCACCGCCTTCGTTCATGTAGTTCCTCACTCCATCCTTCCACCTCATATTCGGTCTACCTCTTCCCCTCTGTCTCTCCACCTCGCTCTCGTACACCCTCTTAGTCATTCTCTCGCTTTCCATACGTTCCATATGGCCGAACCATCTCAAGTTGTTCCTTTTCACACTTTCCAGCACATCTACCTCCACACCACACCTCCTTCTTACTTCCTCATTAGTCTGTCTATCCCTCCATGTAACTCCGCGCACTCCTTAAGTAATTCATTTCCACTGCTCTCACTCTTGGTCTGAGTCTCTCAACCAACGTCCATGCTTCGCTTCCGTAAGTCAGTGTCGGGATTAACACACTGTCATGCAAGGACTTCTTCACTTCCATACTGACCACCCTATTTCTTGTTACTGCTTTTAGCGTTCCTACAACCCTCTTCCCCTGTTGTACCCTCTCCCGCACCTCTTCATCCATAGTCCCATCTTTACTCAACACACTGCCCAGATACTTAAAAGAGTTGACGATCTCCATAGCCTGACCGTTCAGCTACATTTATCTAATTATTAAATATATATCTAACTTTGTATGTGACTTTGATATTAATCCTGATAATAATAATATAATACTATTAACGTAAGACAAGAACCAAGAATAATAACTACTGTATATTAAATATAAATAAAAGGACATGATATAAGAAAACTATCTATTAATTTCAAAAAGGGTAAGAGACAGAAATATTCTTACCTTAATATTTATCTTTCAAGACTTGATATATAATTAATAGTCCTTCTTTAGATATAACTTCTTCGGTTCATAACCATAGCCTACTAAGCATCGGTTAAATAATAATTCTTATAAATACTACATGACTTTAATTAGTTTCAGTATTTTTCCAAAATTAAAGAGTATCAGTCAATAAAGGATACCAAGTCCTAAGATCCAAAAGGAAAGCAACAACAGGAAATAATGTTATTAGATTTTACTTTTGTTTTGCCTTCAGCTGACTGATACCTTAATATATATCTCTGTGCTATCTAGATTCATCAAGTTAACCACTTGAGGATCAAGATACGTAACAGAAGAGTGGCGACCTCGCCAGGATTCGTTTCATACAGTTTCACTCAGTTTCATTACCGTTTCACTACTTAAAAATCAAATATTAATCATGCCTGATCTAATTAATGACGAAGATGCTCGAGTTTTCATAGAATCAGACCCCACAGCCCCTGATATTGACCGTCTGTCAAAAAAAAGAAAACCAAGTACATTCAATTTTCTAACCGACAGAATCTCACTGGCTCCCATATATTTTTTAATGATGTAAATATTCCCACTTCCCCTAGTATTGACATTCTCGGTGTAACATTAACTACTAACTTGAGCTGGACACATTATGTTAGAAGCATTGCTAAGAATGCCTCTAAAAAACTGGGACTCCTGTACAGAGTTCGAGAATTCTTCACTGACGAGCAGTTGGCCATAATATATAAAAGTCATGTGCGTTCTCAGATGGATTACTGTTCACCTCTGTGGGGTGGAAGTGGAGAGGTTGCATTGAAGCAGTTGGACAAAATTCAAAATAAAGCTATTAGATTAATAAATAACCCTGCAATCACACAGGACCTTCTTACATTATCCATACGAAGAAACGTTGCATCCCTTGCATTATTCTACAGATATTTTCACAGCAATTGTTCCGAGGAACTTGCTTCAATTGTGCCGCCTCTCCACATCTTTCCCCGTAGAACTAGGGCACCTGAGAGCGCCCATGAATTTACACTTTCTCCTCCACAATGCAGAACTTCTGCTTATCAGAATGAATTTATCCCCAGAGCTACTACTCTTTTGAATTCACTTCCCTCGAATTGCTTTCCACAAACTTACAATCTACAAATGTTTAAATCCAGTTGTTACAAACATTTTATGAATGGAGGATGCCTTTAGGCACATGGACCTTTTTGTGTTATCTGTGTTTATCCTTCCTCCGTTCATTGTCTCTTAAAAAAAAAAAAAAAAAAAAAAAATGTCATCCAGTATATGAATAATATTCTGGGTTAACCTCTCCGCGGCGCACAGGGGGTTTTCTACAGGGTAAGACTGTGCGCACCTATGATGATTTTGGGACCTATTGCCAATTTCGATAAAAAGTATATCATCGTGTAGCGAATGTTTGCGTGCATCGGCCCATATATATTTGACCCCCAAAAAAATGTCTGGGGGGGGTAGGGGAACGGTCCGTAGTTGAAAAATGTGGAGCGAATGGCACCGCGCGGCTAGATTGTCATCGAGCGGCGAGATTTCCCTGCCGAATATTTACGCGCGCAGGGGATAGAAGGAGAGGGAGGAGGGGGTGGGTTACCGCGTATTATCACGTATATGTCCTTTTTTTAGCCCTTTTAGGCTATGTAGAGTATGTATACGTGTGTAGGGCACCCATATAACAATGAATATGCCTCATAGTGACCAAAAATTGCAATATATAAGGGAATTATAAGATAATTTTTAGGCGGGAATGAAGATGTGTTGGAGGTTTGGCGGCAATTTATGAGCTGAGAGTGTGGTTTACGCCATACATATCACATATATCTTGTACGTAGAGCACTGTCATGCTATAATACAGACTTGTACGTATGTATACGTGCCATATATCCAAATATATACCGCATATAGACCAATTCATGCGATATTTACGCACATTATCAATGAGTTTCTATGCGTGAACCAAGGTGTGAGTGAGTTGTGGTGGGAATGAAAGGGGGAGAGGGTGTGTTACGCCATAAATATCACGTAAATCTTGTATTTAGAGCACTCTCATGCTATAATAAAGACGTGTACATATGTAGGCGTCCCATATAACAAGGAATATACCGCATATAGCCCAATTGATGCGATATTTACGCAAATTGTGAATGTGTTTCTAGCAGATGGAAGCCTGAAAGGGTGGGTTGGGGGTGGGTGGGTGGGAGGGAGGCATGCAGGGGTGCAGTGAGTGAGTGAGTGAGTCGTGGAGAGATGGAAGTCAGGCAGATCTCTAGATAGATAACCAGCTTTGTGATAATTGTGGAGGCTCCCAGGCGTATTGATGTTTGGTATTTTGAACCTTATGTCTACCAGATGGCTGGTGTTCGTTGCCATCAACAGGTCTACAATAACATGAGTCAGGAATGGAGAGAGAGAGAGAGAAACTGAGACATGCATATGTCGTACGTATAAATGGACTTCAGAATTGCATTTTTATGCAAGCAGACATTGCATTTTAGACACATGTGAAGTACCACAGAAACATGTAGGCCATTGACTGTAAATAAAGTACTATATTATAGACCACCAGCGATGGTGCTGAGTCAACACAGGCAGATTGCCTTTTGTGATAGAGGGCTAAATATAGACTGGTGTCTCCTTACACTTGCGAAAGGGTAGATTGCCACCAGAGAAACGTTTACTTATTTATTTCGAAGTAATATGCAATCTAAATGTATATTCGAGACCTACTGCAATTATTTGTATGACAGTCATGACTATGTATAATCCAATATACGCGCGTAGGCGAGACATAAGAAAGCTGGTTGAGCAATTTTCGACACCCGCATGATATAATTGATAATCCCATCAATTTACAAACGTAAATTGGTGGGATAATTCATTTTTTTTGTATATTGTCATTTCGATTGTAGACACAAAGTTTTGAGTGATATTTGGTATGAGCTCCTGTGGCATGGATGGTAAGGTCGCGGACTGGAAAACTCAAAGTGTCGTAGGGTAGTGGGATCGAATCCAGGAGGGGGTTATGGGGAAGGTTTTATATTGTCTAGAACATTTTTGATAAAAAAATTTTTTTACAAGATCATGCCATTGTATTCAAACAATATGAAATATTCATAGAATATATCATATTGTAAGAATACAATGACATGACCTTGTTTTTTTTTTTTTTTTTTTTATTGTTTTTTTTTTATTATCTTAGTAGGTTTGACAGGATTTATTGAAACATATTTATTTTTGTACAATTCATTTGAGGTAAGAAAATAATTATATACACATTACTTTGGCTAATAACAAACATATATATTGATATACTAAAAAAATAAGGCATATTACATGTAAATCTTTGAAACTTATAAACTAAATAATGAAACATACAATTATATAATGTAAAAGCTATATCACAGGGACATCTTTGGAACTTATACATTATATAATATATGTTACATTATGAGGTAGCGTGATCAATTAGGTCAGGTCAGGTAAGGTAGGGCGCGAGTCCAGGGCAGGGCAGGGCAGGGGGCGAGTCCAGGGGAGGGCAGGTGGCGAGTCCAGGGCAGGGCACGGGGCGAGCCCAGGGCAGGGCAGGGCAGGGGCCGACACTCAGTAGTTCTTGAAGGTGTGGTAGTCCCTGAAGCAGTCACCCAGGCAGAGTGGAACTTTGCACTCGGCGCACATTGAGGTGACTCTTTTCGTGACATGGGGTTTCCTGACACTGGAGCTGCAGACGGTGCACTGCGCCTGCCTGTGGCGAGTGCCAAGCATCTCAGTGTTGATGGGGTAGTGTCTTTCGACACCCAGCTGGATGCGGTCAGGAACGTGATCCCCACGCCATGCCGTACGTCTGTGAGTGGTGGTGCCATACTTCTCCAGGAGTTGGTAGGAGACGTTGTACACGAACTCCCGGAATTTCAGCTTCTGGTTTGGGGCCATATCCTTTTTCACCAACCACAAGTTGTAGGCGTTCAGCATCGTTATGTCAACTAGGAGGAAGAGCTTGTGATACCACTTCACAGTCTTCCTCAGACACTCAACGCCTGACAGCTGACAGTCAGACTTGTCCACCAGGCGCATGTTTTTTGTGTAGTCCACTACCATGTCGGGCTTGTAGATTGTCTTCCTGGTTCGGTAGTGGATTTTGCCAGAATCCACCTGGGCACCTGTGTGGACGGTGGAAAGCAGGTGGACGTCTCGCTTATCCTTCCACTTCAGGGCTATCAGTTTCCCACACTTCTCGAGCTGCTTGTATTTCTGCCCCTTTCGTCGCCTTCTTCGCACATGCCTCTCGCGGTGTTCCTGGGCCAGGTCGTCTTCTGAAGGTGTGTCACTGGAGGAGGCATCTGTGAGAGGAATGACATCACCTGTGAACTTTGGCATAAACTTTCTTGTCTTTCTGACAGTCCCACATGACCCCGTTTGGTTGTCATAAAGAAACTGGCAGAGAGCAGGAGAAGTATACCAGTTGTCAGTGTAGATGATGTGGCCTTTGCCCAGGTAAGGTGCCAACATTTTCCTGATGATGGCACCTGACATGCCCATGGGGTCATTGGCAGCGGCTTTCGGTACGTCAATGTCAGTTCCTGTATACACGATCATGTCAAGCACTATTCCAGTTTCACAGTCGCACAACACGAAGAGCTTGATTCCGAACCTATGCCTCTTCAAGGGGATATACTGCTTGAAAACAAGACGTCCTTTGAAGAGCACGAGCGACTCATCAATCACCAAATTGAGGAAGGGGTAAAAGTATTTCCTATACCTCCCCAACAACATGGTGAACACATCCCGAACTTTCCATATCCTGTCAATCCTGTTAGGATTTTCGTTGTCTGCAAAGTGCATAAATCTTAGCAGCAACAAAAATCTGTCACGAGTCATGAACTTATTGAAAGTTGGGGTGGCGATGAGAGGGTCGTGCTTCCAATAGTGTTGCAACACATGCTTCTTGATCAGAGGCATGAGGAACAACAAGGCAAAGAACGTCAGAAATTCTTCCACAGTCGTATCCACCCAGCCTCGTATTCTCGCTTTTGGAGAAAGGACGTCCAATCTGCCAAACACCCACCTGTAGTAGGCGTTTGTTTGGGCAACGATGTACGTCATTACCTCCATGTCGAAAAAAAGCGAGGAAGAAGTCGCTTTCGTTCGCTTGATCATCACAGGGCCAGTCGTCAGTTGTTCCTGACGTCCCAGGATTGAACTGGGGCACGTCAGGTACAAAATTGACCCCGTCAGACCAATCGAACGAAGGCAGCTCAGGGATCGGAATGTCGTCTGCGTCTGCTTCATCGTCTGAAATATCGCTTCCATGGTCGCGATACAGCACTTCATCATCATTACCCTCCTCTTCACTTGACAGACGATGCCCTTCCTCATTTTCGTCACCGACGTCGGACTCACTCCCACTGTCCACTCCCAAATCCCCCCACCCTTGGTCCCGTGCTAGGGCTTCGTCGTCGAAACCCGGGCTGCCAATGTCCTGCGAATCACCATCAAACAGCAGGGCGGCATACTTAGATGGTGTCAGAGTTTTTCGGGTCACTTTGGCACGTGCGGGAGTCTTATGGACAGGGACAGCAGAGGCGGTGGCAGGGGCGGCGGCAGGGCCGGCGGCAGCGGCGGCGGCAGGGGCAGCAGTGGTGCGTGGCCTTGATGGCAAGATGATGGTGGTGCCTGTCCCCCTTCTCTCTGTTCCTTGGGCAGGGGCGGCAGGGGCAGCAGTGGTGCGTGGCCTTGATGGCAAGATGATGGTGGTGCCTGTCGCCCTTCTCTCTGTTCCTTGGGCAGGGGCGGCAGGGGCAACAGGGGCAGCAGGGCCGGCAGGGACACCAGGGCCAGCAGTCGCTTTCCCAGTCGCTTTCCCTCTCCCTTTCCCCTTCCCCTTCCCTGTTCCTTGGGCAGGGGTGGCAGGGACGGCAGGGGCAGCAGGGGCGGCAGGGGCAGCAGGGACACCAGGGCCAGCAGTCGCTTTCCCAGTCGCTTTCCCTCTCCCTTTCCCCTTCCCCTTCCCTGTTCCTTGGGCAGGGGCGGCAGGGGCGGCAGGGGCAGCAGGGGCAGCAGGGGCGGCAGGGGCAGCCGGGCCATGGGCGGCTGGTGGTGGTGGTGGTGGTAGGGGCACTGTGGCTGGCGTACGGGTTCTCTTCCCTACGCCCGTGCCTTTCATTTTTCCTGCCCCCGCAGGTAATGCAGCCCTAGGGCGGCCTCCTGCGTCGCTGGTACCGGTGGCAGGGGTGGCAGTGGTGGCAGTGGTGGTGGTAGTGGTTGTTGCAGTGGCCTGGGTCGTGGTGGCAGTGTCCCGAAAGACCAATGACCTCTGTGCCATTGCCCTGCTTGCACGTGTTTTTCGTGCTTGGGGTGCTGGTGCTTCGTCCTCTGAGCTGTAAGGCGTGTCGTACTGGTAGCTAGGGTCTTTGGCAGCCACCCTCTGCCTTCCACGGCGGCTAACACCACCAGAAGGAGGGCTGGTTGTGTCATCAGGGAGCGAGCGTGAGGGACGTGTGGGCTCCATGACTAGTGCGTGGTTACTGGCGCGGTGGTGCTTGCACGAGTGCGGGGCGAGCGTTTGGCGGGGTGGTATCGAGAGTTGACATGTAGTACTATACCCACACCAATTTTCAGCCGCCTGGCTATAAACGCGCGGTTTTGGTACGTGTTCAAAGTCTCTGCTCTTATGAGTCTCCCCGCAGTGCGCCGGGGGAACCCTTATGAGTCTCCCCGCAGCTCCCGGGTTAATAGCGCTTTTATTATTTTTATTATTATTATTTTTATTATTATTATTATTATTATTATTATATGTATATATATAGTATATATATATATATATATATATATATATATACACAATCATCCTATTACCCATACGGTACGTAGGAATATTAATTTAGGGTAATAGAAAAATAGCCATCAATCTTACGTTTAGCAACCATTTGTTGACCATATGTAGTTTGATATTGCAAAAATATTGCAGGGTGACTGTAGTAGAGAAGATTACATACTTAGGCCCATTTTTTTTTTTTTCTGCTTTTTTTTGTGGTGGTAAATGGTAGGCTATATACTACCTACTTATATTAATCAATAGAAAATGTTACCGAGCCAAATTGCGCGCGATGATAATATATATATATATATATATATAATATATATATATATATATGCCTATCAACACTATTTAAATCACGAACATATACATTCAAACATTTAATGTAACATACACCACTCCCACCTAGTTACAGGTGTGTGAACTACACTTCCATCCAGATGATATAGAGAGGGAGACTTCATACTTTGATGAGAGAACTGCAAGGACGCTTACGGCTAAATTAGGCAAACCAAGGATTTGTAGAGGAGCAGTTCCATCTAAGTTGCCTAACTGTGCATATAAGCTTACACTAAAGTCGTTGTCACCCTCAAATCTTGAAAAACAAAATGTCAATTTAGTTGTACACATTTTCAATGAGTATACTATTAATGCATTACTAACTCTAGGAGAAAAACATAATTTGCCATGTTATGAAGATGTTGCAAAATACATACAAATAATCTATGTGTGGTGGACGGTAATGAATGTCAAATCTACATATAAAGGTATTCGTCTTAATAACAAATATGCTGCCCCATTGACTAATGATGAAACTTATGAAAAATATATGTTCTTGCATTACTTTCTCAATTGGTTAAATCTTTGGGATGGCATGACAGAAGTAGCTGGAAAACTGACCAATGAATCATTTACTGCTCTCAAACATACAACCACTGCAATATTACATATAACAGATTATTGTATAGGCGAACTTAAAATGAAGTACATATTGCCAGGAAAATTTCAAACGGATCAACTGGAGGCGAGGTTCGGCAAATATCTGCAGCTTGCAGGTTGCAATTATAACATATCTTTTCGGCAAGTGTTTGAGTGAGAAAACAAATTGAGGATGATGTCAGTACTGAGGATACCGTTCCATAACCAGAGTGTTGATTTAAAAGATTTTGAAGAGGAAAAGTGGGAGAAAATGGAAAATAATGATTTGCTACACATGCATAGGTTTGATATAGAGGTAACGGATGATGATATTGAGAAATGTATGGATTATCTCCAAGTTATAACCTATCTTGCTGGTTGCTGTTGCCTTGCTAAATAATTTTTGTACTAAAGAAAACGACTTCATAAATCAAAACAAATTGTCCGGGAAAAAGAGGAAGCTTCAGACTTTGAAATAGGCTAAAGGCTGAGTCACATGTGCGTGTGTTTCTGGCAATTTTCCATGGCCAAGCTCTTTCTATTAACATTCAGAGCTTTTCGAAATTACTAAGAAAAGCTAGATTTAATGTAGATTATCTTAGGTGGCTTATTTCTTCTAATACTGTATATATAAAGCCATCATATCTTAATTGCTCCAAACAATTTATAAATAAATAGCTCATGTGACGCCACCTTAAGTGATGCAATATAATGAATGTAATGAGTTGCGGTGGAGGGTGGGTTGATGTGGTTGTGACTGAAGTGGGTGAAAGAGTTAATTAAGTGGATTTAAATTATAATTAAGGTGGAGAGTTAGAAGTAAAACTTGATGAAAGAGTTTGTGTGAGAAGAAAAGTGGGCGATTGAACTGTATATGTAAAGAGTTGATGATATTTATGGCGATATTCCTGTAAATAAAATTTGGAAATAGTGTCTATTTTGTGACTTTGTATCCGCTCTTGCAGTATGCTTAGCTTAATGAAATGGACATGATTTAAAAATATTTATCCAGTTTATATTCATAGCCTAGTTCCCACATAAGTGATGAGTATATTTATGTCAATTAATTTGGAAATCATATTTATTTTATCAAATTAGATATCCGATCTTGCATTATGCATAGCTTAATGAAATAGGAATGATTTTATAATATATATTTTATTTATATTCATAACCTAGTTTTCAAATAAATTATACGTATGTGAGGGGCAAATGCAAGTCAGAAATGTCTACTGTAACAGGGACGTGTAGGGTTTAGTGAGTTTCAGGGAAAGTCTTGGGTTGAGAGTGGTGGTAAGGGAGAGATGGGAGAGCGGCTCAGAGCGCTGGGAGACGGTCTACCTAAAGCTGTGACGTCACGGCCCTATCGCTCAGCCCTTGTATAGAGAAGGCATTGGATTGGCGCCCCTCTTCATCCCTCAAGATACCCTTTCTCTCTCTCTCTCTCTCTCTCTCTCTCTCTCTCGAGGTCTGCTCATTGAAGTTTTTTTTAAATACTTAATGGGTTTGACAATGTGGATTATAGCAAAATGTTTCGCCTCAATATGAATACAACACGCAACCATGACTGCAAATTATAATTGAAAATGTTCAGCACTATAGTCTATTCGCTGTAAGTAGGCGAGAAATCACGACCTCTATCCTCTGTAACTCAAAAAGTGCTAAAGCAAATTGGTTGTAAATTCCCACATTCCTTGACTGACTCTTCCCAAATGGTAGAAGTATTAGCTCAATTACTCTAGTCGTCTTTTAGTTACAGAGGTTAGAGGTCATGATTTCTTGCCTACGTACAGCGAATAGACTATAGTATATGTGGACACTTGTTCACATATAAGATCTGTTCTACCTGGAACAAACTTCCCTCCGAAGTTGTAAATAGTTCTTCAGTAGAGCAGTTCAAGAAGAGAGTAGATAGTATTTTGCAAACTCTGTAAAGAGTGTAGTGCACTAAACTGTCTCTCTCCTTCCACTTCGAGTATCTCCTCGGAATGGACCACAAGGTCTCTAAGATACTAAATATTCCTTGTAACTCCTTGTAACTATCTCGCTGGGAAGAGAGAGATGCATGTTTGATTGCGAGAGAGCGATCACCTGTGTTGCTGCATATAGGAGAAGATGGGAGGTGGTAGTAGTGGTAGTTGTAGTCGTGGTGGTGCTGGAATTATTGTTGTTGTTGGTGGTGGTGGTGGTGGTATTAATCCTGGTGTTGGTGGTAGTGGTGGTGGTGAAGGAATTATTAGTGTTGGTGGTGTTGGTAATGGTGGTGGTGATGGTGTATTCTGGCAACTATTAGACGATATTATTCAGCATAGGAAGGACATATACCAATTAAAAGGCTAAAAACTATATCAATTAATCCTTTCAGCTACCATTTACGTCTCCTAAGCTATATATAAACGTCTAAATGTAGCTGAAATCAAATATAAAAGACCCTACCGGTAATGAAAGGGTTAAGAAAGGGAAAGGGGTTGGACCTATTCTATATATATATTTAATATTTGTTTTTGTTATTTTTATCTTCCCGTTTTTGGATGATGTATTTCCTTTCAAGATAAAATGTAGATCACAAAACGGTAAAGGAGGCATTTTAGCTGTGTTCGTGATTGGATAACCTGGAAGAGAGGGCAAGAGGGATGAGATGGCTGAGGGGAGATTTTTTTTTTTTTTCTGTTGTCAAGTTTGCCACCTAGGTCACCATCAATCTTAAAGATATACCCCTTTTATACCGGCGACGTCTTTCCTACTAATCGATTTCATTCACTTTAGGAAGGATCTTTAGCAATTATAAGGCTTCGAACTATCTCAATCAACCCTTTTAACTACCACAGATTCTTTCTAAGCAGCATAAAATCGTCTAAATATTGCTAGAATAAAATATAATAGACGTCGCCTGTACTGAAGGGGTTAAGATACATGTGTGCATTTTCAGTAACAAAACAAATGTTGTGGCCTAAGGCCGAAACTCCTAATTCACAGGCTTGCTATAGCTCTCCAGAGAGAATTCGACACCTAACTGACACGAAAGGAATACAAATTGACAAAGAAATGGTGTGAACAATTATTAATTCACCAAACTAATGCTTAGCCCCATTAGGTTTATGATTATGGTTTATGATTAGAGTTTAGTAAAATTTGCCAGAACGTCCCGGACTTCCCAAACTTGACTACTTCCTTTAACGTGACGATAGTGCGTTGTTATATGTGCGATTAGTTTGCTTGGGAAACAGATTAACTTGCTCATGTAGTAATGTACACCCTATGTGGTGGATTGTGTTCTTTTATTTAATAATTTTCATTTTAGTAAGCGTTGTTTCCACATAGCGATTTTGATAATTTAATTTGACTTTATATTGTCCTTGTCCCAATTTTGGTTTGTTTAGTTTGCAAGTTCTACATTTTAATTTAGTGAGTCAGGCCCCTTAGTTTGGCTATTAAAAAACCTATCGACCCATTTATTTGTAAATGTTAAGATTTTTCGTACCACTTAGGTGTAATTTTTCTTCCTGGCGAGGGAAAGCGAACCGGTAATTAATAGAGAGAATTGAGATAAATCCAATACATACAATAAAACAGGAAAGTAGAATATAATAGTACAATTAATAGAAACACAAACAATAGGAAAGAGGAGAAGTGAGTGAAGAGCCTGGAGCATGCAAACACAAAGCCCAAGGCAGATGATGGAAGTGGTGCAGGTGTAGCCAGGTTATATATGGAGAGGGGGGGGGGGGTTGTGTGTGTGTGTATGTGTGTGTGTTGATGAGAGTTGAGGGAAGAGCTTGGAACATGCAAACACAAAACCCAAGGCAGATGATGAAAGTGCTGTGCAGGAGTGGCCAGATTATATATGGAGATAAAGAGTTACACAGTTACACAGATACTCAGACCACACAGACCTTGCGGTCCCTTCTAGGTGGTCCGGCCTTAATACTACTACACAGGGACAGTTTATAGTAGACGAATAGGACAGCAAAGTAGAAAGAGAGTGAGAGGGTGTGTGTGTGTTTTTTTGTTTTTTTTTTAGAGGTGAGGGAAGACCCTGTAGCATTCAAACACAAAGCACAAGGCAGATGATGCCAGGTTATATATGGAGACCAAACCAGAGAGAGAGGGGGATAAGGAAAGTACAAAAGCATACAACGGAGTACATAGGAAAGCAAGCAACAACAGATATACTGATCTTTGCGAGGCTGCTTGTAACTAAACTACCGATCCTATGTGAAAACAGGAAAGAATATCACAGTATAAAGTGGTGCTATTCGTTTGTAAACGCAGTATATCGGGGGTTAAGAGCCAGATATTTATCTATACGATGTGTTAAAGTTTGAACAGTACTACACTAAAAAACACTTTTAGGCAGCCCATTCTATATGTTTACCACTCGATTATAAATGAAATATTTCGTCTCGTGTGAGTGTGTGTGTGAGAGAGAGAGAGAGAGAGAGAGAGAGAGAGAGAGAGAGAGAGAGAAGAAATAAAAACAGTGTGCGCGTGCTAGTGAGAGTGTTTGAGATTGAAAGTATGTATATTCGCACGATACACACATACACACAATATACACATAGGCTACGTATACTGCACAAATACGCACATTACACACATTACATACATTACACACATACACATCTAAATCTGCTAGGCAGTGTGTCTAGCAGTTTTAGATGTGTATGTTTGTAGTGTGTGTAATGTGTATGTGTGTGTAATGTGCGTATATGTGTAATGTTGGTATGTGTGTCGTGTGCGTATGTGTGTGGTGTGCGTATGTGTGCAGTGTGCGCATGTGTGTAGTGTGCGTATGTGTGTAGTTTGCGTATGTGTGCAGTGTGCGTATGTGTGCAATGTGCGTATGTGTGCAGTGTGCGTATGTGTGCAGTGTGCGTATGTGTGTAGTGTGCGTATGTGTGTAGTGTGCGTATGTGTGCAGATGTGTGTAGTGTGTGTATGTGTGTAGTGTGCGTATGTGTGCAGTGTGCGTATGTGTGCAGTGTACGTATGTGTGTAGTGTGCTTATGTGTGTAGTGTGTAGTGTGCGTATGTGTGCAGTGTGCGTATGTGTGCAGTGTACGTATGTGTGTATTGTGCTTATGTGTGCAGTGTGCGTGTGTGTGTAGTGTGTGTATGTGTGTAAGGTAAGATAAAGCAGATATAATTGATAAAATCACTCCACAAAGTAAAATAAAACACATACATAAAACAGCAACAAAACAAAGTAAACAGATTATACCCTGTCCATTATAGGGAGACTAGAAATCTTGTTACTTAAGGGGGGGGGGGATTCCTGGACCTTTTGCCTAGCACTTGTTAGTTTTTATATGTTAAGACATTCGCCCCTTGATTTTGGCTATCTTAACACTTTTCGCCCCCTTTCTATATCAATTTTAGGACCTTTTGTGCTATTTAAGCGTCGATATTTTCCTGTTGAACGAAAGCGAGCCTGCAATGTACGTTTGAAGTGAGCCTGGGAAGGGGTTTTTCATAGTCTAGGGGGAAACTAAAAATAATCGGTCGAAAATGGCAACAACAATAAAAAAACTCGATAGTAATATAACAAAGTATCACAATAACCCCATAGACGTGCCACCAGATAGTGTTAATTAAACTAAAAATAGACTAGATTAATCGAGTTTATTTTCTACCGGTTGGGAAGAGTCAAGTATGGAAATGTACAGCCCATTTGCTCCAGCCCCTTCCGAGTTACAGAGGAGAGATGTCAGGATTTTTGGCCTACCTATACTGAACAGGGTATAGTCAGAACAGGAGAGAGGGAAGAGCTTGCCACATGCAAGTACAAAGGATGCAGATGATGGAAGCTGTATGTGAGTGAGAGAGAGAGGGGGGGGGGGGGGGGAGAAAGGGAATGATGCAAGCAGTACAGGTGGAGCATAAAGACCCTACAGTAACAAAGATCAGCCAACTTCCGCCATGTTGGTGCCACTGGTGATATTTTCCTCTCTTTACACTCAAATAAATCCATACCCATCATAAACATTCGGGAATATTGGTACAGGATATATAGTTTGGTCTTTGGACATATAAAATAATATACTGTATAGCCACGTTCCTTGAACATGTAGGTAACAAAATGGCGTCCAAAGAGAAGGATGACCAGTCTTTCTTACTGTAGGATCTCTAGTGCCGTCCTGTTATATATGGAGACCAACAGAGAGAAAGGGAGAAATGGAAAGTGTGTGTGTTTGATGTTACGACTGGGGTTTAAATATATCAGGGCTCTTATTCATTGGACTAGTAATGGCATAAATGCTACAACGGAAAGCGCTAGCTCCAACCTCTGATGTATATTCCCAGTGAACAAAGAACACAAATACTCTACAGAGTTCTATATGCAATAATAGGCTATCAAACTCTCAATAAATGTGCGTCTACTCTAGGCTTAATGTTATGTGAAAACAGCCTATTACTACCTATAACCGAAGGTGCTTGGTTATGGTATGCAAAGTAAGGTGGTAAGAGAAGTTACAGCTTACGTTACTTTAATCAATAAATGTCAGGCACTCCTGCATGAAAGAAAGTGCACTAAAGTCCTTCAACACTAACAAGGAATCTTCTTTAAATGTTAGATGCTATAAAGATGCTCGTATCGGAAATGGAACCCAAAAAGGCAGGCAGCGGAACAATGCTCGTGCAGGCTATGCACACAAAATGGCAGAATATATAATGCCGTCGGAGCCAAGAATATCCTAAACACTACAACAATAATAATAATCGCCACGACAATGCAGTATTCCTATCAACAAAAAGAGCCTAAGTCGTTTGTGTCTCCATACATCAAACTAGGCTGCGAAATGCTTGTGTAATAATAAATGGGTATGCATAAAATTAGTAATTAGGTTAATATACTTAATGTCTACGGTGACTGATAAAGTCTAGCTAGAGTCAATGATACGAGATACTGGTGTGCATGGCATGCCACATAGCCTAGTGCAAATCTCAAGTCTGTGCGTCAAATATTACGTTATAGGGAAGGGTAGCTCTCTTGAGAAACCTTAATACCGAAGTATTAAGCGTTCTCCTGGCGTACCTCAAAGACAAACAATCGAGACTAGAACAGTGCAGAATGGTATAGGCAAAAAGCCCTCATTCGTGCATCTCAATGGCACACAGACTAGAATTTACTCAATCAACTCCAGTTCTCAGGTATGTCGTGCCGCTTTTAACTAAAGCCAGCACTCATAGGAAACAATACCTTATAATATCAGACTCCTAGTCTAGCATTATCTAATCTAGCAGAACACTAATAATTAAAGGAAGCAGTACTAAACAATATGAATGCCAACCAATGCTTCGTGATCAACTTATCTTAACAACTAACATACATGGGTTATATCAGACCTTAATGCACAATACAACTGGCCAGCATGAAGCTGATTTTGCAGAGTTAACCAGAGGGGATATAATATTAATAAAAAGGTGGTGAAAGATATGAAAAAGAGAGAGGTAGGCAGAGGAAAAGATTCTCAGGTGCGAGCGGGAGACAGGTAGCAAGGGATGAGATTGATGCGTTCTAGAAACCAGATCTGAGGGAGAGAGTGGCGAGGAACTGTATATATACTCGCACTAGCTCGAGGCGCGTGGGAAAAAAGCGGTTACAAGTCCTCTAGCCACTAGCAAGGGAGCTAGCAGCATGGTAAGGACCTCTCTCCACCAACCCCCACGAGGCAGCCAGCCGTGACGTTATCGAGCGGGACAAAAACACTGCGCGCTCCCTCTCACTCTGTTCTACTCTCTCTCTCTCTCCCAGATCCCATCATTACTAGTTAATGATAAAACATATACTTTACAATTAAATATATAAAGCCTTGACATGGGTGAAAACAAAGAGCCTTTCTGGACTGCCCATGACACAAGCTTTCATATGAAATAAAGCACACTCTAATACATAAACTGTAGCCCCATTCACTGCCCTGGCGATCCTAGCAAGTCACTGTAGGACAAGCCATGCGGTTCTAACGGAGTTGTTAACGTCACACCCCCCCCAAGATTTTTCTCAGAGGCCCCAAGGCTCACAAAAATCTGATGGTTAGAACCCATGCTATATCTCCACTTCCCATCACCCAGCGGCAGTAAAATATCTGGTACAGTTCTTCAACACAATATTTTACAAAATTATAACCCTCCCCAACACCATAGGTTAAATTATATGTAGTTATGCTCCTCAAGAGCGAGCTTCTCTAGCCCAGCATTCTGAGAGGAGTGCAACTCAGAATTACTGTTATAACATACTAAAAAAATTCAACTATCAAAGAATGAGTTTTTATTTGATTTGTATGTTTATAATTTGTTTATTTCGGCTGCACTATAGGGGCAAGCCTATTTTTTCTTCTATACCAAACGCTCAACTCCTGCTTTACGACCCAATACGCTGGGCTACAACCGCGAGCCAACAAGCACCAAGCGCAAAATACTATTCAAACTAAAGCAGGAGGCTACCCGTGTGTCAATCTACCCAGGATCATCTACCCTCGAAAGACAATCTGCAATCACGTTGTCACAACCGGCAATATGGTTATATTCCTGTAACATTAGCGACCACCAGGTCAGCCTCATATTCCGATTGTGAAACTGGTTAAAAAACTTGAGAGGGTGATGATCTGTGTAAATTACAACGACTGGAACATAGACCTCGAAATGCCTCAGTGCAAGTACAATTGCCAGCAGCTCTTTCTCGACAACAGAGTAGTTCTTTTGGGCTGAATTGAACTTCTTCGAGTAGAAACTAACAGGATGTTCCAGCCCATCATCGTCCTTTTGCATAAGGACGGCACCAGCCCCCACACCACTAGCATCCGTTGCTAGTTGGAAAGGTAGGCTAAAGTCAGGGGCCCTGAGGATCGGGTGAGTGCACAACAGGTGTTTTACTACGCTAAACGCCTTCCTCAAACTGAGGCGCCCATTTGAATTTCTTATCCTTCGCAAAAAGATCTGTCAGAGGTGCTAGCACGGTAGAGTCCCCCTTAATGAGCCCGGCTATTATTAGTCAAAGCCATTTTCACTAATTTTTTTTGTTGAGGGAAAATGGAAGACAGGCGAGAAATGAACAAAAAAAAAAAAAACATCACCTCTGACATTTTTTTGTTTTGGGGGGGGGGGGGGGTGGGTGGGGGGGGGGGGAGCTTCAAAAAAATTTGAACCAAATGGAAGAATGGTGAGAAATGAACACAAATAAAAAACAAAAACTCATTTCGTCATCTTTAGTTGTTCCCCCGCATGACCACCCGCCTAGAAAACTGAGTAGGGCATTGTACGGCCATACATCCTAAGGATATCTCACATAAATCTCAAGCCTCTAGCTCCATACGATGAGATGAAGGTTCAAAGTGGCGTAAACTAGGGTGTAAACTATCCCCACTAAGCCCATACAGCCGCGCGGCTGTCTCTGCCCCTCACACTACTGGCCCGGCTCCCCCACACACTTGTACCGCCCATCCTATCTCCGCATTTCCTACCTTATGAGCCACGTAAGTGTTTTTTTGGCGGACGCACATTTCGCTGGGGTTGTCAAAGACTGCCGACGCCGTGCGACGCTGGGTCTCAACGGGTTAATGAAGCGTCTGTAGTATCCGATCATACCTAAGAACCTCATGATCTGCTTCTTGGTGGCCGGCTGGGGACAGTGATAAATCGCAGCTATCTTGTTCTGTGGGGGGCACACCTTTCCCAACCCCACCATGAACCCAAGATACTGCACGGACGCCCGCACGAAATCACACTTTGCCAGGTTTGACCACCAAGCCAGCCTCACTAAGCCTCTTGAACAGGAGTTCTACGTGCTCACAATGACTCGTAAAGCTGTTGTCATAGATAATAACAACGTCGAGGTATACTGTGCAATTAGGAATGTCTGCCGTTATATCATTCATCAAACTCTGAAAGGAAGTGGGTGCGTTCTTTAGACCATAAGGCATAACGTTACAGCGGTAAGTAGCACCATCCACCACAAAACCACATACCTCTTTCGCTCGTTCGGACAAGGGCACCTGCCAGTATCCCTTAACCAAGTCCACCTTGGTTAGGTACTTTGCATTGCCTATCTTGTCCACACAGTCGTCGACCCGAGGAAGAGGGTATGGGTTGGTGGGCGTTAAACCGTTTAACCGTCTGTAGTCTACACAGAATCGCACCTTACCATCCGGTTTTGGTTGCAGCGTGACGGGAGATGTCCACTTCACCACCACCTTCTCAATCAGCCCCCTTGTTAACATATACTCCAACTCCGCCCGGAGGGCCGGCAGTTTAATAGGGGGCATCCTATAGGGAACTGACTTGAAAGGGGGGTGGTCTCCTACGTCCACGTCGTGCACCTCTAGGGTAGTGAGGCCTGGGTGCTCCGCGAAAACAGAGGGGTATGAACCGAACAGGCGCTCCACAGCCACCCGCTGATGCTCAGGTAAGTGTGGCACCGCTTCCTGACCCGCCTGGTTCGTGTTCCCGCCCACTGGTTCGCAGAGACATGATGATCCCAGTTATCCTCCACCTGAGCTTGACTGTCCCGTTCTCCTTCTCCACCTTGACTGCTAAACGTCATCACAGGCACAGTGAGAGGCTCAGGGGGGTGCCTCACATACTCCTTCATAAAGATTAACGTGACATAACTGATTGCGCTTACGTCTGTCTGGAGTGGCTACCAAGTAATCCAGGTCCGATAGCTTCTCAACCACCCTATAGAGGACCAGTGTACTTCGCGGATTAGGGGTGACCTACAAGGGGCAGTAGAATCAACACCTCCTGTCCCACGTGAAACTCCCTGAGTTTAACCTTGAGGTCGTACCTGTCCTTCATGAGGGCCTGAGAGCTAGTCAAATTACGGCCAGCCAACTCCAGACTGCGCAACATCCGTTCCCGACTGTCGAGGACATACTTGAGCATAGAACAAGGTTTTTCTGCACCTTCCCATATTTCTTTAACCATATGGAGAGGCCCTCTGACACGGTGTCCAAAGACGAGCTCATTAGGGCTGAATCCCAAACTTTCCCCAGGTACCTCCTGTGCAGCAAACAAAACATATGGCAGGCCAAGATCCCAATCTTTCCCATTCTCAAAGCAATAACAACGAAGCATAGATTTTAAGGTTGAGTGCCATTGCTCTAACACACCATGGCTCTCCGGATGATACGCAGATGACACAACCGTAGCAATCCCATGCTGCTGCATAGTTTGAACAAAGAGGTTAGAAGTGAAGTTGGATCCTTGGTCTGACTGAATCTCCTGCGGGTAACCATACCGGGAAAAATACACTAGCAAGTTTCGGACCACCGTCTTCGCTGAACCATTTCTCATAGGGTAAGCGTCAGGGTACCTTGTTGCTACATCCATGATGGTCAGGATAAACTTGTTTCCGGCACTTGTAGGGGGAAGGGGGCCAACCATATCCACTATAACCTTACTAAAGGGAGGCCCACTGACAGGAATGGGGTGTAACGGCGCCTTAGGAATGCTCTGATTCGGTTTGCCAACCTTCTGACACACATCACACATTGCCACCCATGACACAACTTGTGCTCTCAGACCAGGCCACCAAAATAATTTCCCCAAGGCTGCAACCGTCTTACGGACACCCAGATGTCCCGCCAGTGGTACATCATGGGCCAACCTAAGTAGGCTTTCCCTGCAACCCCTCGGCACGACCAGCTGGTCTACCTCTCCTGACCTCCCCTCCCAATTCCTCTGCGGATCTTGGAATCGCCGGTATAAAATGCCATCTATGAAAAAAAATCTCCCGACTGTGCATCACTGTCTTCCTCCAACTCGACAGCACCGGTACCACATTCAAGAACCTCCGCGTCTTCCAATTGCAACTTACGAATGTCCGAAGGAGCAAGCCTATCCAAGTGTTTGCGAAACAACTCATGCCCCCCTCCTACATTAAATTTGGCCTCTCGTTGCTCTCTTCTGCGTACCGTTGCTGTCTTATCGTCTTTTTAAGCCCATAACTGCCTTCTCATAACAGTTAATGGGTCTTCTCTAGACTCGAAAATTGGTCCTAATAATGAGTCCCTGAGAAGGTCCGCCGATACTGAACTCTCAACCGCATCAACTTTCAACCCCATTCTCGGTACCCTTCCTCCGCTGATCTAAGACTGTTGACCAGAATGTGACTCCCTGGATGCAAGGGAACGGGTGACAACACACGCCATAGGTTGCCCCCGGACACTACTCATCCCACCTCCTGCTCCTTCCCCTAACTCACGTCGGGCCGGCTTCTCGGGCAACACCAAGGGTGGAGCCTCAGAAGTAGGCCCCGACAAAGTCGTTGCCGAGAGAAGGAGGTCGACACCCCCACCAGGTAAACTTCCTCCACAATTCTTTACATCCAGGTCACGAGTCACACCATCTCACTTCCATTCTTCATATCTTCACAAGCGGGTCAGTGACCTTGTTGCATTAACTCCCTGAACAACAACCACCCGCGCCGTATTTACAGGTTTACCAGTGAAATTCCTCAAACAATGTTTGCGATGCCCAATTGTCAACGCAAAGATTCTCACCTCATGTCTTTCTACACCCCCCACATCCACACAACCGAGTCCCCTGTGGTCACTAAAGGCATCACGGACAGGGGAATAAGCCTTCCGGATCCTTCTGCCACTGGCAGTGTATTTTACCGTCGGGAAAGAATTGGCCTCTAACAAACTCCGATGTCCTCTTGAACACTCCAATGCCGTGAGCAAAAGACACGGATGCCGGAGGAAAGGTCGAACTAGGCCACTCATTTGCTTTATGACCTCCTTGTGGCAAACTTTAAAACACATAAATTTCGGTTTACGTCATTTATACTTGTGGATGTAAACCAGGCCCCTGACTTTTCTTATACGGCGTGGTGTTAGGTTTGAATTCAGTTTTAGTTTCAGTGCTCTTTTGTGTTACAATGTGTCGTTTGCTACGGAGAGGGGGGGGATAACGGTCCTAGCACTTGCCATCGTACTTCTGTGAGGACCCGCAACCCCGAATCAACGAC
>CM064568.1:34211210-34265572 GCA_032716605.1 Paralithodes platypus | reverse complement strand
GAGAGAGAGAGAGAGAGATTGCAGAGAGTTGGTGAGTGGACAGGAGTTAATGATACGAAAGGCTTTCCATTCAACTTTGTCTAGGAGTGCGGTGTGAGAGAATCCACCAAAAACATCCGAACAATACTCAATACAAGAACGCACTGTGCCACTGTACAGAGCAAGAATCTGGGAAGCCGTTTTAATAAGAGTGGTAATAGGGTCTTTCCAAGAGAGATCAGAAGAAAAAGAGACACCGAGAATACTGAAAGAAGATGAAGGGTTGACTTTCGTATTGCTGAAGTATAACGGATAGCCTGTGGAAGTTATTGACGGGTAGATAAAGGAGGAAATTGAAATTTTTTGAATCATTGAAAGCAACAAGATTTTCTCTGCCCCATTTGGATGGTTGAAGATCAGAAGATAAGTGTGCTATGGCTCACGTGAGTTTTTTGAGTGATTGCATGCTTGGGCGTTCTGTTGTGAAAAACTAGTTGAATAGTGTTAGGTAGAGTCATCAGCATATGAATGGATAGGACTGGAGGTACAGTTGAACATATCGTATATATTAAATAAATAAAACCATAAACAAAATAAAGTAAAATATAAATCACGCTCTGTACACTATTAGTACACATAAAACTACACATACTGTATAACATGATGTAGGCGCTTAAATGGCCATTAAAATATATATATGTACTGTATATGAAAAGAGTCTGTATCAGTTCTACCTTTGCTATTATATTATAAGAGTAAAATGATGCCCCAAATTGCGTTCATGATGCGTGAAATATGTGCCTTCTATAAGTAGGTAAGTGGGAATGTGGATAGACTGATGATAAAGAGTTTTCCCAGTGGGCAAAGGGAGGTAAAAAGCAGAAAGGAAAAAGGAAGTAGAAGACTAAAGGTTGTCCGTCTTGCTGTTATATTCTTCTTAATGGAGCCCACCTCGTGTTTTGTCTCTTTCTCTCCCTCTCTCTTTGGGTTGTACCCATTCGGCCTCCATTCAGCCTACTGTTTTAGGATGTTTACCCCCACCCAGGCGTCAATATTTTCCTGGCGAGCGAACAAGTCATCATATCCCTAATACAGTATTTGTTTTTACAACAAGCTAAATTTGTACATTTTTCGATAGATTTTCCATACAATGCTGGCTCGATATCGCTCGCCAGGAAGAAATCGACACCTGGATGGGGATAAACGTCTTTAAACAGTTGGATGAATGGGGCCGCATGGATACAAGCCAGGGAAAGAGAGAAAAGGAGAGAAAGATAAAAACAGCCGGTGACCCCATTAAGCCGTTATCGCACGAAAGCTTAGCAACGAACAGTATCCTACCTCCTAGATGACCAGGCCACAAGATGACTAAATACTACTGTTATTGATTTTTATAATAGTGTCCCATCTAGGTTGTATACACTATATTGGCTTTCTCCCTTGCAGTTGTCGTGGTAGATTCTCCCCTTCAGTTAGGGTTTTGGCTTGGGTGGGAGAGCAGTATCGGTTATTACCCGCTGCAAAACCAAGCACAATTACTGGGCACGGGGTTTCCAAATTATTCAATGCAGCTCAACTCTGATGACTTGAACGTTTTCCAAAATCCTCTCTAGTCTTATTTGCTCCAATATTTAATATACCTGTATATTTACATACAAGAAGTCAAACAAACGTCATATGTTCAAGAAATTCCGTGCCAAAAAGAGTTGAATAGCATAAAACACATGGATTTGTGTCTCTCTGGTAATCCGACTGCCGACACAAACTATTGCTAAAACGATTCCTGTGATACATGTACGCGGAGGGAGAGGCTGACCCAGAGAATACAAGATATTGTAGCCCGGCTAATGCAGCGGATTATCTGGTAATCAGCCTAATATTGGAATATCGTAAAGGAATTATTATATTTCGTTAGTGCATATTAGTGTTTTTAATATGTTCCAATAAGAAAACACATGTATTATATATTTTTTACAAATATGATGAATTTATCAGTTATATCAAACACGTTATTCAAAACAAATAACAGAAACACAACGGTATAATTGATATTCTTAATTAACCGCAAAGTATATTAACCCTTCCTGCCCGGGCAGCATTTTAAAAGGACGCACCTTGCGAAGGCCCGGAGCCCGGGTGTCCTTTTAAAATTGTTACGTCCTGGGATATATAAACACTGGGCTCTTTCTATTGGACTAGGTATGCGGCAACAAGCAACAACGGAAAATGCTAGATCCAACCCTTATCTATAAACCCAGGCAACAAACCACCCTAAACCGTCAAGAGTCCTGCCTGGACAACGAGGTATCCTATGACTCGGTTACAGGGTGCACGCACTATAGACTGCTGATAGTCAAGCAGGCTATATAAAAGATCACACAATTAAGTTGACTTAAAGCTTCAAGGAAAAGATAGATAACGGAATTAAATTGCAGAAACAATTTTAATAACAAACTAGAAGAAAGTACATTTAACGTTACGTTAATTAATACAACTAATCACCCCTGCGTGAAAGAAGGTGAAAGCAAACAGTCCTCAAAACATCGTACAGGTAGACAAGATTCGGGTCTCTAAACTGCATGCGGCTACTGTAGGATCTGATGCTTAGCAAAGAAAATACGTTATGGATTTAGAGAACTCTTAACTCAAGCCAGGAATAAATACTAGTGATAGGCCATACAGTGTATAATGGCATAGGTATAATTAAATAAAGGCAGCAACTCGCAACATAACCACATACAGGTGTGCTTCTCACTCTTAGTCAGGCAAGCCTGCTCGGACAGAGTCTCTAAGCCACACCCTGACTCACAATGCTCACGAAAATGGTAAACTGTGGCACAATAACAAGCATGCAGAGATAATAAACCCCTAGCTGTTAATCTGCCAGGTGGCAGAGGTCTAGCCGGAAGGATATAGGCTTCGGATACCCGGGCTGAGCCACCTGCTCTAGCCTAGGGACTTTCCCAAGTCTGTGCGCCAAATTACTCTAATTGAAAGGGTGCTCTCTTGAGAGACTCAGATCGCAAGAGTCTGACTCTCTCCTGGCGACCCTAAAATAAAAGCAAGACATGCTAGCGCAGTGCTGAGTGGACTAGGCAAGGGCCCTCACACAACACAACACTAGACACACAGGGACACAGACAAGAAAATGCCCCCAGACTCCCACGGGTATCCTAGTAAAGTTGTGCGGGTCCAATGGACTCGCACCAGCAGACTTTACTTAAAGGATCGCAAAAAGCCTCCCCTCCGGTCTAGCCCCTGCTAACCTGACACAAGAACACACTAGCAAGCATGAAACCACCAAATATGAGACAACAAAAAAAGATTCCTAGGTCTCATTAACAATTACGTCTCTGCATAAGGCCCAAAATCCTATCTAGTTATCTGAGAGCTCGTCGTTAATACAATAATAGATATAAGGTCTATCAAGGGGATGGGATAATTAAATAGATTGGTGAAGTAGTGGAAGGAAGGTATACAAAGTAAGAGAGAAAGTTTCTAAGTGGGGTTGAGAGGGATAGATATCAAGGGGGTCCGAAGGGTACGACAGTGAGGCGAGCTCTGAGTCTTGAATCTGTCTGGACCCCCCACTAGGCATGCAGAATACATCCCAGGCTTGGCAACACTCAACACAGTTGCCGGGTCAAAATAGTCTATCCCGTGCGTGAGTCGAAACTAAGCCTAACGTTGCAATCAAATGCATGTGGCACATCAGGCCCAAGCTAGACTCTCCGCGCGAAGCAACGTCCCCCAGCCGGTCTCTCTCTCCCGCTCGTCTCCTCCCACTTTCACTAGACTTGCATCTTATATATTATAATGAAACAATCAACTATCGAGAATAAAATATACTAAGATGCGTTGGTTAAGAATAAGGGCAGCTACAAGCTGTGAAACAACATAAGAATATCCCAGACATTAGTTACATTGTCGTAGGATATATACTAAGGAAAAGCCGGCCATGCCGCCAGCCGGTTTCTAAATGGCTGGGCAGCCGACGCGCGCGCATGCCCGCACGTGGCTACTATGCAGAAGCGTCACACCTCCCCCAATATATAAGACCCTTGACTAAGTACTTCATATCTAACAGAAAGTAGTACCACACACTGTTGCGACACAAGGCACTATATATAAAAAAAATAAAGACTGTTGCGCTCCACCGAGCAAGTTCAACTAACTTAGCGACAATAAGCGAAAACATTCAACATAGATACTGCTACAACATCTTATACAAAATTCTACACGTTATAAAAAATAAAGAGTTTTTATAAGGTTTTTGTTTTTTTAATTTTTTTTTTTTTGCCTGAACTACAGTGACAGCCTATTTTCCTCCACACTCAACCCTCAATCCTGTGGCAGTCTAACCAACATCATCCACCCTTGATAGACAATCCGCTATCACGTTATCAGAACCGGCAATATGGCTTATGTCCAGATTATACTCCTGAAGCATGAGTGACCACCTGGTCAGCCTCATATTTCGGTTATGAAACTGATTCAAGAATTTCAGAGGGTGATGATCGGTATAAACCACTACGACTGGTCCGAAAGCAGGAACATATACATCGAAGTGCCTGAGCGCCAGCACTATCGCCAGGAGTTCTTTTTCTATTACAGAGTAATTCCTTTGTGCACTATTGAATTTTTTTCTGTAAAAACTCACTGGATGTTCGATACCTTCATCATCTGTCTGTAACAAGACAGCCCAGCCCCTACGCCACTGGCATCAGTCGCCAGCTGAAAAGGTCTGCTGAAGTCCGGGGCCCTGAGTATGGGGTGGGTACATAACAGGTGTTTCACCAAGGAAAACGCCTCTGCACACACAGGAACCCACCGGAACTTCTTGTCCTTAGATAATAAGTCAGTTAAAGGTGCAAGTACAGTCGAATAGCCTTTGATGAAGCGACGATAATAGCCTATCATACCTAGAAACCGCATGATTTGGTTCTTAGTCGTAGGCTGGGGAAACTGATCGATGGCTTTGATCTTTGCCTGTGGAGGGCACACCTGACCCATCCCCACCTCGAACCCCAGGTACAAATCTGTGGCTTTGACAAAATTGCACTTACCCAGGTTTACCACCAAACCTGCTTCATTCAGTTTATTAAAAAGCTGTCCGATGTGAGCACAGTGACTGTTAAAATCATCGTCGTATATTATGACATCATCTAGGTACACCGTACAGTTGGGTAGGTCGGCTACAATGTCGTTCATTAATTTCTGAAACGTTGCAGGGGCATTTTTCAGCCAGTATGGCATAACATGGCAACGATATGTGGCACCGTCCACCACAAACCCACACACCTCTCGCGCTCGCTCAGACAAGGGCGCTTGCCAATAACCCTTAACAAGGTCTATCTTAGTGAGGAACTTGGCTTTTCCTATCTTATCCACACTGTCGTCCACGCGAGGGAGAGGGTAGGCATTTGTGGGGGTTAAACCATTCAACCATGCGGAAATCTATACAAAACCGCACCTTGCCATCTGGTTTGGGCTGCAGTGTGACTGGGGAAGTCCACCTTACTGCACCCTCAGAATCAGCCCACGTTTCAGCATATAATCCAGCTCTTCCCTAAGTGCTGGTAATTTAATAGGGGGAATACGGTATGGCACTGATTTAAAGGGTGGGTGGTCCCCAACATCGACATCGTGCACCGCTTGAGTAGTGAGGCCAGGCTGCTCGCGAAAACAGCTGGGTTTGAATCAAACAAGTGCTGCACAGCTACACGCTGTTGCTCAGTGCAGGTGCAATATCAACTCGTGAGCCACTTGTCTAGAATTCCCCGCCCACTGATCCGTGGAAACATGACAATCCCAAATATCCTCCCCCGCAGCTGACTGTCCCTTCCTCCTTCTCCACCACGATCGCTTCAGATCAAAACCGGGACAGAGAGAGGCTCGGAGGGGCGCCTCACATACTCTTTATCCGATTTACATGGCAAAGTTGGTTCTTTTTCTTACGATCAGGAGTAGCTACTAATAGTCGAGATCAGGAAACCTTCCTTACAACTCGATATGGACCAGAATACTTGCAGACAAGGGGTGTCCCACCAGAAGGCAGTAGTATCAGTACCTCCTGATCTACTTCAAACTCCCTCAGCTTCACCTTCTGGTCGTATCTGTCCTTCATCTGAGCTTGTGAACTCTTAAGGTTCCGACCCTGCTACCTCCAAGCTCTTTAGCATTCTCTCACGGCTTTCAAAACATACTTTAGAAGCGAGCATGGCTTTGTGACTCCCTCCCAGATTTCCTTGATTATGTGGAGGGGCCCCCTGACCCTGTGTCCAAAAACCAACTCGTTCGGGCTAAATCCCAAGCTCTCCCCAGGTACTTCTCTCGCAGCAAATAAAACGTATGGGAGACTAGATCCCAGTCCTTCCCATTTTCCATGCAATAACACCGCAACATACTCTTGAGAGTCGAGTGCCACCTTTCCAAAACTCCCTGACTCTCGGGATGGTAGGCAGATGACACCACAGACACTATCCCATGTTGCTGCATGGTCTGCTTAAACAGAGCAGAAGTAAAATTGGATCCCTGATCAGACTGGATCTCCTGAGGGTAGCCATAACGAGAGAAATAGACAAGTAGGTTTTTGACAACAGTCTTAGCCATCCCGTTGCGCATGGGGTAAGCATCTGGATACCGTGTTGCTACATCCATTACAGTTAGTAAAAATGGATTGCCGGCACTAGTGGGGGACAATGGGCAAACCATATCGATAACTACTTTGCTGAAGGGCGGGCCAATGACAGGGAGGGCGTGTAACGGGGCTCTCGGGATGACTGATTGGGTTTCCCAACAACTTGACAAGTGTGACACTGTGACACCCATGACACGACACTCGCCTTTAACCCAGGCCACCAGAAAAGCTTGCTCAGATCTGCCTCCGTCTTACGTGCCCCCAGGTGCCCTGCCAAAGGCACATCATGAGCTAATCTCAATAAGCTCTCACGGCACACCCTCGGTACTACTAACTGGTCCATAATCCTGACCCGCCATCTCACTTTTGCTTGGGATCCTGATGTCTCCGATACAAGATTCCCTCGGACAAGAAAAAATCACCAGGCTGCGCATCCCCTATCGCTCTCCAGTTCGATAGCCCCATTACCACACGCCCTGACTTCAAATCTTCCAGCTGCAAGGAACATATATCAGCAGGTGCGAGATTATCCAAGTTCATCTTAAATAATTTATTTCCACCTCCAATGTCTCGCTGAGCCATCCTTTCCTCACGGTGCGCATAACGATGCTGTCGCAGTGTCTCTTCCTGCCCTGCACCTGCACTAGCGGTGACAGGCCCCGGGGCCTCTCCAGGCTCTAACATAGGTGCCAATAATGAGTCGCCAAGAAACACTGCCGGCTCAAAACTCTCCAATTGACCAACACTTCCCGTTTTCTTGTGACCTTTCCTCCACGGTTTGATAGACTGAGGTGGTGGCTGCAAGGCTCCGGATGTCTGAGAACGCGTCACAACACACGCCATGGTTTGTACGCTACACTTCTCAACCCACTCCTGTTCCTCCCTACTAACATCGGCCGCCTTCTCGGCAACGACCCAGGGTGAAACCTTAGAAGCAGGCACCGCAAAGTCGTTGCCGAGGAGGAGGTCGACGCCCCCAACAGGCAAGTCTCTACAATTCCGACATCCAGCTCCTTCGCCACACCACCCACCTCCAGCTCCATCCGCACCAGCGGGTAGGACTTCGTAGCATTGATCCCCTGAACTACCACCACCCGAGCAGCGTTAACCGGTCTACCAGTAAAGTTCTTTAACAAGGTCTGAGAAGCCCCCGTATCACGCAATAGCTTAACTCCTCGCCTTTCGCCAGCCCACCTCACAAAACCATGACCTCTATGACCCCCAAAGACGTCGCGGACAGGGTTCGAGCCTTCCGGACTCTTGAACACAGGCTGTGTCCCAACCTCTGACGAACTAGCCTTGGCAAACTCAGAAGATATAGGCGACACCCCTATGCTGCGGGCCAATGACACAACCTTGTTTGGTGGCTTGTTCGGACAAGCATTTGCAAAGTGACCCTCCTTGTGACATGCAAAGCACTCTTTACTCTTTGGTTTCCCTTGGGAGTGGGAGGTACCATTAGACTTCTTATACGGGACGGTATTTGGTTTATGTTCAGTTTTATTGTCAGGCTAGCTGGTTTTGTGTATTTATGTGTATCAAAATTCTTGGGAGGGGGAGGGGTACGATCCTTTGCACCCGACTCACTCCTAGCTGCTGCTCCGCACCCTCGAATTATGACAGTCGGAGGTCAGCCATTTCTGCTGTCTCCTGGAGAGTTCTAGGATTTTTTTCCTTTAAATTTAAGGTTAAGTCCCCGCCTGTGCACTTAGAAGAACTGCTCCAAGAGAACCAGCTCACTCAACTCCTCAAAAGTAGCTGCCCTCTCAGAACGCAGCCAATGTCGTAGTGCATCAGACAAGTCCCGGGCGTGTTCTAGGAAGGTACTATCCTTGCCCTTAGTAACACCCCGAACTTCAAGCGGTAAGTTTCTGGTTGTAACTTATAGGCCCGTAGCACAGCCTTCTTTAGCTCATCATAAACTACACAGGACTCTAAAGGTAGTGCATCATACGCTTTTAGCCCCTTTCCTAGGAGTCTTGATGAAACTAATGCTGCCCACTTTTCCTGAGGCCACTGGTGTTCCTGACACTTCTTCTCAAATCGCATAAAAAACTCAGTCACACATAACTCATCGAACACAGGAACTAGTTAAGCAGGTGCGACAATGATTGGTCCCGATGTCTGTTACCTCCCCCAATATTTCGCCCTGTTACCTCCACTCGAGATCTCGCCAGCTCCCTGTCAGCCCGATACCTAGTAGACTCTGCCTGCAGTTCAGCCTTTTGTATTGCTGTTCTCTCTGCGGCCTCAGCCTGAACTCTAACAGCCTCAGCCTGCACACTAGCCTGTCTCTCGGCAGCCTCAACCTGAGCTCTAGCCTGTCTTTCGGTAGCCTCAACCTGAGCTCTAGCCTGTCTTTCGGTAGCCTCAAACGGAGCTCTAGCAACCTCAACCTTGGCCATCTCAAGCCGAAAACAACAATCTGGAGTCAACCCTTGAGGAGGGGGAAGGTGCATTGATGGAGAGGGTCCCTGTGATTGAATTCCACGCTGCCGTTGACCATCAATTTGGGGTTATGTACTAAATCCAGGGACCCTGACGTTTGATATGGGGGTAGAGTGGAGGGGGGGCTGGGGACCGGGGCCCCCAGTCGCCTCTCCACTCAGGTCTCTCCCTTCTAAACCCAATATCAAAGTCCTCAGCTGATCTTTCCTCATGCCACTTAAACCCTGGTGACCCTGAAGACCTGCCACACACTTTAAGCCATACTTATTCAGCTTCAACACCCTGGCAGCGGTAAGGGGCACCTCTAAAAATCTTCTAGCACCCTCCTCGCTATCGACTAGCCACTCCACAGGTCTTTCTCCCTCCGAGCCCGTATCGTGACCTGACCCATCACTGTGTTCTGATGTATTAGACATGTTTGTGTACTGCAGTAATTATCACGGTTATATAATGTGCCTTATCTTCTATGCAAGTATGTATATACTAATGTTATTGAAAGTCTTTTAATGTGTTATATTGGTTGCTCCAAAAAAAAAAAACTCTATGTTCACTGTATTCCTCTAATCATAAGGAATCTCAAAACAAATGACCACTCTATTCCTCTGTTCAGTAAATCCTATGCAAGGTCGCCATTTGTTACGTCCTGGGATATATAAACACTGGGCTCTTTCTATTGGACTAGGTATGCAGCAACAAGCAACAACGGAAAACGCTAGATCCAACCCTTATCTATAAACCCAGGCAACAAACCACCCTAAACCGTCAAGAGTCCTGCCTGGACAACGAGGTATCCTATGCCTCGGTTACAGGGTGCACGCACTATAGACTGCTGATAGTCAAGCAGGCTATATAAAAGATCACACAATTAAGTTGACTTAAAGCTTCAAGGAAAAGATAGATAACGGAATTAAATTGCAGAAACAATTTAATAACAAACTAGAAGAAAGTACATTTAATGGTACGTTAATTAATACAACTAATCACCCCTGCGTGAAAGAAGGTGAAAGCAAACAGTCCTCAAAACATCGTACAGGTAGACAAGATGCGGGTCGCTAAACTGCATGTGGCTACTGTAGGATCTGATGCTTAGCAAAGAAAATACGTTACGGATTTAGAGAACTCTTAACTCCTAAGCAGGAATAAATACTAGTGATAGGCCATACAGTGTATAATGGCATAGGTATAATTAAATAAAGGCAGCAACTCGCAACATAACCACATACAGGTGTGCTTCTCACTCTTAGTCAGGCAAGCCTGCTCGGACAGAGTCTCTAAGCCACACCCTGACTCACAATGCTCACAAAAACGGTAAACTGTGGCACAATATCAAGCATGCAGAGATAATAAACCCCTAGCTGTTAATCTGCCAGGTGGCAGAGGTCTAGCCGGAAAGATATAGGCTTCGGATACCCGGGCTGAGCCACCTGCTCTAGCCTAGGGACGTTCCCAAGTCTGTGCGCCAAATTACTCTAATTGAAAGGGTGCTCTCTTGAGAGACTCAGATCGCAAGTATCTGACTCTCTCCTGGCGACCCTAAAACAAAAGCAAGACGTGCTAGCGCAGTGCTGAGTGGACTAGGCAAGGGCCCTCACACAACACAACCCTAGACACACAGGGACACAGACAAGAAAATTACCCCCAGACTCCCACGGGTATCCTAGTAAAGTCTAGTTATCTGAGAGCTCGTCGTTAATACAATAATAGATATAAGGTCTATCAAGGGGATGGGATAATTAAATAGATTGGTGAAGTAGTGGAAGGAAGGTATACAAAGTAAGAGAGAAAGTTTCTAAGTGGGGTTGAGAGGGATAGATATCAAGGGGGTCCGAAGGGTACGACAGTGAGGTGAGCTCTGAGTCTTGAATCTGTCTGGACCCCCACTAGGCATGCAGAATACATCCCAGGCTTGGCAACACTCAACACAGTTGCCGGGTCAAAATCGTCTACCCAGTGCGTGAGTCGAAACTAAGCCTAACGTTGCAATCAAATGTATGTGGCTCATCAGGCTCGTCCCAAGCTATACTCTACGCGCGAAGCAAAGCCCCCCAGCCGGTCTCTCTCATGCTCGTCTCCTCCCACTCTCACTAGACTTACATCTTATATATTATAATGAAACAATCAACTATCGAGAATAAAATATACTAAGATGCGTTGGTTAAGAATAAGGGCAGCTACAAGCTGTGAAACAACATAAGAATATCCCAGACATTAGTTACAGTGTCGTAGGATATATACTAAGGAAAAGCCGGCTGGCCGGCTGCCGCCAGCCGGTTTCTAAACGGCTGGGCAGCCGACGCGCGCACATGCCCGCACGTGGCTACTATGCAGAAGCGTCACAAAATCTGTATGCTTGAAAGCTTCCTTAAGCGTGCTTTGAAAACCGCGCGGCAAAACGTTTGTAAACAAAGCCGATCGGAGCGCCGCCAAGCCTTAGCAAGAAGAAGAAGAAGTCCGACATTGTCCGCCATTACCAGTTAGAGCGAAAATTAGTCTTCCAATGTGTCCGATATTGTTAAATCCGCGGCAAAACACCCAAAACTCTCTCCACGGAAATCGTCATCACACATGAACCAGTTGATCTAGAGAGCTCTACTTAACGCAAGTTTACAGATACAAGTAATGGCTACATTTTGTGATTTGTGTGAATTCTCTAGCAGTTAAAATAAAAAAAATAGGCCTATGTTTACATACAACATTTTTTGGCCAGATCGCCCGGACAGGACTATCGACCTCTATAAATGCTGCCCAGGGAGGAAGGGTTAAGTGGGCTATGTATAATTTTCAAAGATGGCTTTGATTATAATTATCCCTTGTCTATCGGGGCCCGACTTAAGTCCGTATCGAAAAATTTGGACTATGTGGCGGGGCTTGACTTAAGTCCGAGTGCAATTTTGGCGCAATATTGGCTCTGAGAGAGAGTCGAGCGACGGGGTTACCTCCTGACCGCTCGTCACAGCCGCCATGGACCAACTGAGATATACTCACTTACATCCACACTCACTCCCTCGCTACATACGGAATTATAAAGAAATTACCGTATTTTAGCAATTTTGCCTTCGGTTGCACGATCGTTGCAAGACAACAAGTGAGCGTTAGAAGGATGGTTCGGGTGTCATTGGAAAGCTCAATTTACGCCCTTTCAGGGATACATACTTGTATTACACTCTAGGTCTTGTTTATGCATGAAAAAGAGCACGGAAACAACCCCATTTATGGTAAAAAAAAAAACCCGCTGGGCGGCACAGTGAAATATACTCCACCACCCGCTCTTTGAGCGTTAAATGAGCTCTATATATCTAAATATTTCATTACCTCCTAACGTATTGCAAGGAACAGCACGTAAAAGGAGGGTCGTCTTTTGTAAAATTCCATATTTTTTTGTTTCGCAGAAAAGTAAAACAAAACATAAATACGTAAACTCAAACAACAAAAATATAAATAATAGTATCTTGTTTAACTAGAGAACTATAATACAGGCCATCATGATTCACCTATGGCGTGGGTGATCTCTAGATAATTTAAAAATGTGTCTAGGTTTGCGTAAATGATGGCCTTTCCTCTAACTTTCATAATTTTGAACACCACCTCTCCTCTGCCAACCCTGATCTTCTGTTTCTCACCGAAACCCAGTTGTTTGAGACTACTGACAGTAAAAATGTCTCTGTATCCTCCTCCTATCTCAATCCTCAGTTTCAAGCCAAAGGTAGATTTTTTTGTTTTCTATGTCTATACCTCGGGATTGTAGGCTGTTCATTAGCCTGTAACTCTTACGAGGCCCCGAGATTATCGATTGAAGCTTCGAGATGTTGGGTGCTTCAAATGTGTCGCACTAGATGGTCTCAGTGGAGCTTCAAGGTGTTGGTTGCTTCCATTCTGCCACATTAGATGACGATACCAATACATCACTTGATTTGGAGAGATCAGCTATACGGTCGTTCACAGCATCTTTGAACATAGTCAGGCATCTTCTATGCTATGAATTTGTAACGATATAGGGGGTGTTTTTCTTGAAGTGTCCGGTGTACATAGGATATTTATAGAACAGCAGGAGCGATCAGATCACCTCGGAAAAAACGCTGACATTTGGCGTGGACTCGATCTGAGATTCTTTTGGTTTGCAGTCCAAAACGCTATCCACTGTGCTATCGCCTTCCCAACTTTATGTTTTCTGAATTCTTAACTCTCTAGCTAAAACTTTCTGGTCAATCTCAAACTAAATATTGTCTGTGCTGTTTATCTCTCCCCTAATTCTAATGACTATCCACAAAAATTGACTAGCCTATATGACTTCTGAAGTGATACACGTTCTATCCATCTCTCCTTTCGTAGAAATCTCCATCTTAGGAGATTTATATGTTCACACCACCAATGGCTCTCCTCTCATTTCAGTGACAATTGGTGAACAAGTCTACATCTTTTATTCTAAATTACATTAGAGCAGTTAGTTCATCACCTCACCATATTCCTGACCGCCTTGGAGATAGGTCCAACATTCTTGACTTACTTCTAGCCTCTAATCCTTCTACTTACGCTGTAAACCTTTTCATTCCGTTGGGCTCTTACAGTCACAACCTTATCTCTGATATCTGTCCTGTCTCTTCAGTAGGCCATCTGATCCTCCCAGCGGTGGTGCTTGTGGACTTTGACCCTGCCGAATGGGAGGCTCTTCGGCAGTATTTCTTTGATTTCCCATGGAATTGTTTTTTGCTTCCATGGTTGGGGACCCTCAGAGTGCGCGGAGATGATTACCGAGGTAGTTCCCCTGGGCATGGAGGCATAAATTCCATTTTCTTTTCATGCAAGCACTCCAAATCAAACGCGACTAGGCCATAGAGCGCCTATCTTCTGATTTATCAATGATTTCTGATTGGGGCAGAGAATTTGTTTTTACTTTCCACGCCTCTAAGACCCAGTTTCTCCCTCTATCTCACCATCACAATCTTCCACAAGACTATCAACTATTCTTCAACAATACACAACTCAACCTTTCATCTTCTCCCAATATTCTAGGTGTATCTTTTTCATCCGACCTTTCTTGGAAAGATCATATTACCACTTTTGTTAAAACAGCTTCCCAAAAGTTAGGTGTGCTCAACCATCTCCATGATTTCTTCACCCCTGCACAGCTTCTTGCTCTGTATCGGGGCACAGTGCGCCCCTGTATTGAGTATTGTTCGCATGTGTGGGGAGGCCCCATACCGCACTTCTCGAACGAGTAGAATCAAAAGCATTTCGCGTCATCAAATTGCCTCCTCTTACTAGTTCCCTACAATCTCTTTCTACACGCCACAATTTTGCATCTCTTTCACTCTTCTATCGCTATTATAACAATCAGTGTTCTTCAGAGCTCACTCAGTGCCTACCCTCTCCCTTGTGGTGAGTGCAAGGCACCCACACTTTAACCACAGTCCCACTCCTTAGTACTGGTACCAGCTCTCCAACCCAAGAATTGGCAAATTTGTCAGTCTATTTTCTGCTGAACACGTGAAGTCATAGAACTCTCCTCAATCACTCTTTCCTTCATTCCTATGACTTAGACTGCGTTCAAACTTCCATGTGTGTCCAATGTAATTTTGCCTCGGTCACCTCTTTGGCTTTTGGGGAGACACTCGCTACAGGCAACCTTGCTGTCTTGTGTATCCCTTGTCATACATATAGAAACAAAAAATAAACTGAAAACTAAATGACGGTGATCGGATCTTGAAAGTTTTTTTTGCAATGTCCAAATATAACCTTACAAAAATTAATTAGAATAAAACGAGACTTGCTGTTATCCTCATTATAACTTGTTTGAATTGATAATATTTCAGTTAAAAGTCGGAAGTTAGTGAAACGCAAAATATACCTATGATCTAAGACTCGGAATTATTCAAAGTGATTATGAGCAAGTTATATAATAAGATAATACGGTCGATTATTCGTAGCCATAACAATAATCTATATTATTTTAATTTCACCACAACACCAACACCCTCAATGAAATTACTTAATAGATATATATGATCCGCCAGGATTCGAAACAACCCCCGGGTTATCACACACAGATTTATTGCCACCTTAACCACTTACACCACCAGCACGGTTAAAGGTTTATTGCACACCGCCTACGACTTATTATTCCATTGCTCGAATACTGGATATTAAATCTATCATGTTCACTACCTCCCAACCGCGCTATGGTAGCCTAATGTTGGGAATACAGATGTCAGTACAGCATATCGCCATGTGATTCGTTTACAGTACTTTACAATGGGCATGTTCGACTTGGTCCTCTAAACTACATTCCGCGCTCCATTCCATAATTACATATTGTTAACGCTACATGAGGAACTTTGCCTATGAGTTAGGTCATTTTATATTTCTTCGGTTACCAAGTATTATTTTTATTTTTTTTCCCACCAACCCCGACCATTCACTCTAAAACTCAATTAATGAAATCAACAACACATGTGGCACTCCAAGGACTCGAACCGAGGATACTCAAAGCGAAATTCCGCGAGACGTCGTAAGCCATTACGGAGAAAATGTTTACTTTTATTTATGCTTATTGAACGAACTATACTAGGTGACAATGTAATAATAAAATATATAACTATCCTGTTGATAGCTCAAACATTTTGTTTTAATATATTCGATCTATCGTTTATATCAAGGCATAGCTTATCAATAGCTCTGTACAAATTATCAATTATAGAGTCGGTTAAACTGAAACTCAAGACATTGTAAGTTGTAAATCCGTGTTGTCCTAGTTTACGATGCTCCCTACAACTCCATCCAGGCACTCTCCTGATCAAATTTAGGGATAACGACACGGCGCAAGCTGAGTGAGTAGAATGGGATGAAGATGGGGAACGGACCGGAAAGAAGGTCAACAAGGAGTGAAGCACAATATGACTATACGAAGATCAAGGAAAGGAGGCATTGACACGATGATTATAAAAGTATCGTACCAAGACCGTATGGTAACACAATTGCTCACATATAATACTTTGTCTATTTATACCGGTCTACGCCTTTAAATTCAATGACTTCATAACCAAAACAAACACGCAATTCACGAATATTAATTATTGTACCCGTAGTAAAATCACGGCCACGGTTCATATTCTAGGGGCGGCTGGTATACAGTTAGACACAGCAAGGGGAGGCAGTTGGTTCTTCGAGTCCACCTCCCTCATGTTTAGCCCTATTAGTTATGGGATGTCAAGGCATTCGCCCCATTTAGTTTGGCGATTTTCAGACCTTTTGCCCATTTAACTCGGAATGATTAAGACCTTTTCATGCCATTTAGTTTGGCGATTTTTTCTGGCGAGCGATAGGTTGATGGCACAGTATTTGCAGAGGAATCGGCCTTCGACCGGGACATGTTTCTACCGAACATCATTTACAGATTTATATCCGAAGTTATAAGTCTTGTGAGTGTTTTTTTAAGTTTGATAGAGATTAGTAAAGTTTGCTTCACAATACGGTCTGCAGCCCCTTTAATTGCATACACTAGGAGATTTTATGTATGTATTAGTAGGATTGAATTACGGAGTGTATTAACGTAGGCAATAGTTAACCATCATACATTTCCTTCCATATTTTAAATAATGGAGTGTACCCACAATAATGTGGCCAACTGTGCCATTACGGTTACATGAGGATTTAGTTTTGTTAATTTTCGAGCAGCCAACAATATATTTGTTTGATTGTTGTTTTCATTATTCGCTTGGATATTTTGAGGATATGAATTAGAGCGGCACTATATATAGACACCTGACAACGATGTGTTTCGTGTTCGATGCTGGGTTATACTAATTCCTATTATTTAGGTATTTTATGAATTTCATATGGTTTGTTTCTTTGATATATATATATACAGTACGTATATATTGTTACGACTGAGGTTTAAATATATCGGGGTTCTTATTCATTGGACTAGTAATGGCATAAATGCTACAACGGAAAGCGCTAGCTCCAACCTCTGATGTATATTCCCAGTGAACAAAGAACACAAATACTCTACAGAGTTATATATGCAATAATAGGCTATCAAACTCTCAATAAATGTGCGTCCTACTCTAGGCTTAATGTTATGTGAAAACAGCCTATTACTACCTTAACCGAAGGTGCTTGGTTTATGGTATGCAAAGTAAGGTGGTAAGAGAAGTTACAGCTTACGTTACTTTAATCAATAAATGTCAGGCACTCCTGCATGAAAGAAAGTGCACTAAAGTCCTTCAACACTAACAAGGAATCTTCTTTAAATGTTAGATGCTATAAAGATGCTCGTATCGGAAATGGAACCCAAAAAGGCAGGCAGCGGAACAATGCTCGTGCAGGCTATGCACACAAAAAGGCAGAATATATAATGCCGTCGGAGCCAAGAATATCCTAAACACTACAAACAATAATAATCGCCACGACAATGCAGTATTCCTATCAACAAAAAGAGCCTAAGTCGTTTGTGTCTCCATACATCAAACTAGGCTGCGAAATGCTGTGTATAATAAATGGGTATGCATAAGATTAGTAAATTAGGTTAATATACTTAATGTCTACGGTGTGACTGATAAAGTCTAGCTAGAGTCAATGATACGAGATACTGGTGTGCATGGCATGCCACATTAGCCTAGTGCAAATCTCAAGTCTGTGCGTCAAATATTACGTTATAGGGAAGGGTAGCTCTCTTGAGAAACCTTAATACCGAAGTATTAAGCGTTCTCCTGGCGTACCTCAAAGACAAACAATCGAGACTAGAACAGTGCAGAATGGTATAGGCAAAAAGCCCTCATTCGTGCATGCTCTACTCTCAATGGCACACAGACTAGAATTTACTCAATCAACTCCAGTTCTCAGGTATGTCGTGCCGCTTTTAACTAAAGCCAGCACTCATAGGAAAAAATACCTTATAATATCAGACTCCTAGTCTAGCATTATCTAATCTAGCAGAACACTAATAATTAAAGGAAGCAGTACTAAACAATATGAATGCCAACCAATGCTTCGTGATCAACTTATCTTAACAACTAACATACATGGGTTATATCAGACCTTAATGCACAATACAACTGGCCAGCATGAAGCTGATTTTGCAGAGTTAACCAGAGGGATATAATATTAATAAAAGGTGGTGAAAGATATGAAAAAAGAGAGAGGTAGGCAGAGGAAAAGATTCTCAGGTGCGAGCGGAGGACAGGTAGCAAGGGATGAAGATTGATGCGTTCTAGAAACCAGATCTGAGGGAGAGAGTGGCGAGGAACTGTATATATACTCGCACTAGCTCGAGGCGCGTGGGAAAAAAGCGGTTACAAGTCCTCTAGCCACTAGCAAGGGAGCTAGCAGCATGGTAAGGACCTCTCTCCACCAACCCCCACGAGGCAGCCAGCCGTGACGTTATCGAGCGGGACAAAAACACTGCGCGCTCCCTCTCACTCTGTTCTACTCTCTCTCTCTCTCCCAGATCCCATCATTACTAGTTAATGATAAAACATATACTTTACAATTAAATATATAAAGCCTTGACATGGGTGAAAACAAAGAGCCTTTCTGGACTGCCCATGACACAAGCTTTCATATGAAATAAAGCACACTCTAATACATAAACTGTAGCCCCATTCACTGCCCTGGCTATCCTAGCAAGTCACTGTAGGACAAGCCATGCGGTTCTAACGGAGTGGTTAACGTCACACCCCCCCCAAGATTTTCTCAGAGGCCCCAAGGCTCACAAAAATCTGATGGTTAGAACCCATGCTATATCTCCACTTCCCATCACCCAGCGGCAGTAAAATATCTGGTACAGTTCTTCAACACAATATTTTACAAAATTATAACCCTCCCCAACACCATAGGTTAAATTATATGTAGTTATGCTCCTCAAGAGCGAGCTTCTCTAGCCCAGCATTCTGAGAGGAGTGCAACTCAGAATTACTGTTATAACATACTAAAAAAATTCAACTATCAAAGAAAGAGTTTTTATTTGATTTGTATGTTTATAATTTGTTTATTTCGGCTGCACTATAGGGGCAAGCCTATTTTTTCTTCTATACCAAACGCTCAACTCCTGCTTTACGACCCAATACGCTGGGCTACAACCGCGAGCCAACAAGCACCAAGCGCAAAATACTATTCAAACTAAAGCAGGAGGCTACCCGTGTGTCAATCTACCCAGGATCATCTACCCTCGAAAGACAATCTGCAATCACGTTGTCACAACCGGCAATATGGTTATATTCCTGTAACATTAGCGACCACCAGGTCAGCCTCATATTCCGATTGTGAAACTGGTTCAAAAACTTGAGAGGGTGATGATCTGTGTAAATTACAACGACTGGACCATAGGCTGGAACATAGACCTCGAAATGCCTCAGTGCAAGTACAATTGCCAGCAGCTCTTTCTCGACAACAGAGTAGTTCTTTTGGGCTGAATTGAACTTCTTCGAGTAGAAACTAACAGGATGTTCCAGCCCATCATCGTCCTTTTGCATAAGGACGGCACCAGCCCCCACACCACTAGCATCCGTTGCTAGTTGGAAAGGTAGGCTAAAGTCAGGGGCCCTGAGGATCGGGTGAGTGCACAACAGGTGTTTTACTACGCTAAACGCCTTCTCAAACTCAGGCGCCCATTTGAATTTCTTATCCTTCGCTAAAAGATCTGTCAGAGGTGCTAGCACGGTAGAGTACCCCTTAACCCGTTGAGCCCCGGCTAGTTATAATATTTTGTTCACCCCAGTCCCAAGCCATTTTCACTAATTTTTTTTGTTTGCTAAAATGGAAGACAAGGATGAGAAATGAAAAAAAAACAAAAAAAAATCACCTCTGACATTTTTTTTTGGGGGGGGGGGCCGGGGGGGGGGTGGGGGGGGGGAGGTAAAAAAAAATTTGTTGAGCCAAAATGGAAGAGAATGGTGAGAAATGAACACAAAAAAAAAAAAAAAAATCTTTTGGGTTGGGGGGGGGGGGGGGGGGGGGGGTTTCAATAGTTCGTCTCCCCCCGCATGACCACCCGCCCGGGAGCACTAGGGTAAAAACTCAGTATGGCATTGTACGGCATACATCCTAAGGAGTATCTCACATAAATCTCAAGCCTCTAGCTCCCATACGACCGGAGTAATGAAGGTTCAAAGTGGCGGTAAACTAGGGGTGTAAACTATCCCCACTAAGCCCACCACCACCAGCCGCGCGGCTGTCTCGGCCCGCTCACACCTACTGGCCCGGCTCACCCACACACTACGGTACCGCCCCCTCCTATTCTCCCGCCATTTCCTACCTTATGAGCCACGTAAGTGTTTTTTATATGTCGGACGCACGTGATGCGTCGCTGGGAGTTGGTGATCAAAGACTGCCGACGCAACACGTGCGACGCTGGGTCTCAACGGGTTAATGAAGCGTCTGTAGTATCCGATCATACCTAAGAACCTCATGATCTGCTTCTTGGTGGCCGGCTGGGGAAAGTGATCAATCGCAGCTATCTTGTTCTGTGGGGGGCACACCTGTCCCAACCCCACCATGAACCCAAGATACTGCACGGACGCCCGCACGAAATCACACTTTGCCAGGTTGACCACCAAGCCAGCCTCACTAAGCCTCTTGAACAGGAGTTCTACGTGCTCACAATGACTCGTAAAGCTGTTGTCATAGATAATAACAACGTCGAGGTATACTGTGCAATTAGGAATGTCTGCCGTTATATCATTCATCAAACTCTGAAAGGTAGTGGGTGCGTTCTTTAGACCATAAGGCATAACGTTACAGCGGTAAGTAGCACCATCCACCACAAAACCACATACCTCTTTCGCTCGTTCGGACAAGGGCACCTGCCAGTATCCCTTAACCAAGTCCACCTTGGTTAGGTACTTTGCATTGCCTATCTTGTCCACACAGTCGTCGACCCGAGGAAGAGGGTATGGGTTGGTGGGCGTTAAACCGTTTAACCGTCTGTAGTCTACACAGAATCGCACCTTACCATCCGGTTTTGGTTGCAGCGTGACGGGAGATGTCCACTTCACCACCACCTTCTCAATCAGCCCCCTTGTTAACATATACTCCAACTCCGCCCGGAGGGCCGGCAGTTTAATAGGGGGCATCCTATAGGGAACTGACTTGAAAGGGGGGTGGTCTCCTACGTCCACGTCGTGCACCTCTAGGGTAGTGAGGCCTGGGTGCTCCGCGAAAACAGAGGGGTATGAACCGAACAGGCGCTCCACAGCCACCCGCTGATGCTCAGGTAAGTGTTGCAACGCTTCCTGAGCCGCCTGGTTCGTGTTCCCCGCCCACTGGTTCGCAGAGACATGATGATCCCAGTTATCCTCCACCTGAGCTTGACTGTCCCGTTCTCCTTCTCCACCTTGACTGCTAAACGTCATCACAGGCACAGTGAGAGGCTCAGGGGGGTGCCTCACATACTCCTTCATAAGATTAACGTGACATAACTGATTGCGCTTACGTCTGTCTGGAGTGGCTACCAAGTAATCCAGGTCCGATAGCTTCTCAACCACCCTATAAGGACCAGTGTACTTCGCGGATAAGGGGTGACCTACAAGGGGCAGTAGAATCAACACCTCCTGTCCCACGTGAAACTCCCTGAGTTTAACCTTGAGGTCGTACCTGTCCTTCATGAGGGCCTGAGAGCTAGTCAAATTACGGCCAGCCAACTCCAGACTGCGCAACATCCGTTCCCGACTGTCGAGGACATACTTGAGCATAGAACAAGGTTTTTCTGCACCCTCCCATATTTCTTTAACCATATGGAGAGGCCCTCTGACACGGTGTCCAAAGACGAGCTCATTAGGGCTGAATCCCAAACTTTCCCCAGGTACCTCCTGTGCAGCAAACAAAACATATGGCAGGCCAAGATCCCAATCTTTCCCATTCTCAAAGCAATAACAACGAAGCATAGATTTTAAGGTTGAGTGCCATTGCTCTAACACACCATGGCTCTCCGGATGATACGCAGATGACACAACCGTAGCAATCCCATGCTGCTGCATAGTTTGAACAAAGAGGTTAGAAGTGAAGTTGGATCCTTGGTCTGACTGAATCTCCTGCGGGTAACCATACCGGGAAAAATACACTAGCAAGTTTCGGACCACCGTCTTCGCTGACCCATTTCTCATAGGGTAAGCGTCAGGGTACCTTGTTGCTACATCCATGATGGTCAGGAGAAACTTGTTTCCGGCACTTGTAGGGGGAAGGGGGCCAACCATATCCACTATAACCTTACTAAAGGGAGGCCCACTGACAGGAATGGGGTGTAACGGCGCCTTAGGAATGCTCTGATTCGGTTTGCCAACCTTCTGACACACATCACACATTGCCACCCATGACACAACTTGTGCTCTCAGACCAGGCCACCAAAATAATTTCCCCAAGGCTGCAACCGTCTTACGGACACCCAGATGTCCCGCCAGTGGTACATCATGGGCCAACCTAAGTAGGCTTTCCCTGCAAACCCTCGGCACGACCAGCTGGTCTACCTCTCCTGACCTCCCCTCCCAATTCCTCTGCGGATCTTGGAATCGCCGGTATAAAATGCCATCTATGAACAAAAAATCTCCCGACTGTGCATCACTGTCTTCCTCCAACTCGACAGCACCGGTACCACATTCAAGAACCTCCGGGTCTTCCAATTGCAACTTACGAATGTCCGAAGGAGCAAGCCTATCCAAGTGTTTGCGAAACAACTCATGCCCCCCTCCTACATTAAATTTGGCCTCTCGTTGCTCTCTTCTGCGTACCGTTGCTGTCTTATCGTCTTTTTAAGCCCATCCACTGCCTTCTCAGGAACAGTTAATGGGTCTTCTCTAGACTCGAAAATTGGTCCTAATAATGAGTCCCTGAGAATGTCCGCCGATACTGAACTCTCAACCGCATCAACTTTCAACCCCTTCTCGGTACCCTTCCTCCGCTGATCTAAAGACTGTTGACCAGAATGTGACTCCCTGGATGCAAGGGAACGGGTGACAACACACGCCATAGGTTGCCCCCGACACTACTCATCCCACTCCTGCTCCTCCCTACTCACGTCGGCCGGCTTCTCGGCAACGACCAAGGGTGGAGCCTCAGAAGTAGGCCCCGCAAAGTCGTTGCCGAGAAGGAGGTCGACACCCCCAACAGGTAACTTCTCCACAATTCCTACATCCAGGTCACGAGTCACACCATCAACTTCCATCTTCATTCTTACAAGCGGGTATGACCTTGTTGCATTAACTCCCTGAACCACAACCACCCGCGCCGTATTTACAGGTTTACCAGTGAAATCCCTCAACAATGTTTGCGATGCCCCAGTGTCACGCAAAATTCTCACCTCATGTCTTCTACCCCCCCACTCCACACAACCGAGTCCCCTGTGGTCACTAAAGGCATCACGGACAGGGAATAAGCCTTCCGGATCCTTCTGCACTGGCAGTGTATTTACCTCGGAAGAATTGCCTCTAACAAACTCCGATGTCCTCTTGAACACTCCAATGCCGTGAGCAAAAGACACGGATGCCGGAGGAGGTCGACTAGGGCACTCATTTGCTTTATGACCCTCCTTGTGGCACTTAAAACACATAAATTTCGGTTTCGGCTTATACTGTGATGTAACAGGCCCCTGACTTTTCTTATACGGCGTGGTGTTAGGTTTGAATTCAGTTTTAGTTTCATTGCTCTTTGTTTAAATGTGTCGTTGCTACGGAGAGGGGGAGGATAACGGTCCCTAGCACTTGCATCGTACTTCTGTGAGGACCCGCAACCCCGAATCAACGACAGCCGTAGATCAGCCATTTCTGCTGCTTCTACTAGAGTTCTTGGGTTTTTCTCCTTTAAGTTCAAAGTTAGATCACCGCCCGTGCTCTTAAAGAACTGCTCCAACATCATTAACTGCTTAATTTCATCAAATGTTGTGAACTTCTCAGATCGGAGCCAGTTCCCCATAGCATCGGACAAGTCCCGGGCGTGTTCCAAAAAGGTGCTATCTCTTCCCTTAGTTACACCCCGGAACTTCAAACGGTACGTTTCTGGTTTCAGTTCGTAAGCCCTCAGGACAGCCTCCTTGAGATCCTCGTACACAATACATAACTCCAAAGGTAATGCATCGTAGGCTTTAAGACCCTTGCCTATTAATCTAGAGGATACAAGTGCTGCCCATTTATTCTCTGGCCACTGGTGTTCCTGGCACTTCTTCTCAAAGCGTGTGAAAAATTCTGTTACACCACTCTCATCAAACACCGGAACCAGTTTCAATAAGTGCGAGAGAGACTGCTCATGACCACGGTTACCAGCCCCAAGTCGCTGTCCCGTTGCCTCTACTCGCGACTTCTCTACGTCCATGTCGGCACAGTACCTAGTCGACTCAGCTTGGATTTTGCTAGCTCTATGTGCTCATGACTGATAGTTTTTCTCTCTTCTATCTTGGCTAATTCTATTTGCTGCTGTTCTGAAGCTCAGATACCCTGATAGCCTTTCTCTCTTCGATCTTAGCTAATTCGAGCTGAAGCAATAATTCTGGAGTTAACCCTTGAGGAGGTGAAGGTGCTACAATGTTTGAAATTACCGGTGGTCCCCCCAGGGGCAACCCACCCTGCCAGTCACCACCCAACTGTGGAAGCGTACCCGGGGTCGGCAAACTACTGGGATGGCTGGGAGTCGAGTGTAGGGGAAGCATGGCCGAAGGGCTCTGAGCACTCAACCCATCTCGCTCACCAGTCACCCTGCCCAGTACACACGTTATCAAGTTATCCCTGGTCATGCCGCTAGTACCCGCATGACCGATAGCTGTGGCCAGGCATTGAAGACCGTACCGCTCCATACCCTCCAACCGCTCGGCAGTAACAGGCCATTGCAAAAATATCCTAGCATCCTCCTCACAGTTCACCTGATTAACCATATCATCATACTGCTGCTCCTCAGTTTCGACATTACGTACTGTGTCTCCATTCTCCTCTGATCCGGTATAAGACATGATGCTCACAAAAATTTCCCACCTCAATATTCAGAAAAGAAGTACCCCAAACTCTTATACCTCAATATACACAAAAATTCTCGGAAATACTCAAGGGCTATACTATGTTGCAAACAAAAATTATTCTTGCTGATCCCCGCAAAATATTCTCCAAAACAACAAATGTTCCCTGCTAATAAATGTAGGTTCACCAAATCCTAGGTAAGGTCGCCATTTGTTACGACTGGGGTTTAAATATATCAGGGCTCTTATTCATTGGACTAGTAATGGCATAAATGCTACAACGGAAAGTGCTAGCTCCAACCTCTGATGTATATTCCCAGTGAACAAAGAACACAAATACTCTACAGAGTTCTATATGCAATAATAGGCTATCAAACTCTCAATAAATGTGCGTCTACTCTAGGCTTAATGTTATGTGAAAACAGCCTATTACTACCTATAACCGAAGGTGCTTGGTTATGGTATGCAAAGTAAGGTGGTAAGAGAAGTTACAGCTTACGTTACTTTAATCAATAAATGTCAGGCACTCCTGCATGAAAGAAAGTGCACTAAAGTCCTTCAACACTAACAAGGAATTTTCTTTAAATGTTAGATGCTATAAAGATGCTCATATCGGAAATGGAACCCAAAAAGGCAGGCAGTGGAACAATGCTCGTGCAGGCTATGCACACAAAAAGGCAGAATATATAATGCCGTCGGAGCCAAGAATATCCTAAACACTACAACAATAATAATAATCGCCACGACAATGCAGTATTCCTATCAACAAAAAGAGCCTAAGTCGTTTGTGTCTCCATACATCAAACTAGGCTGCGAAATGCTTGTGTAATCATAAATGGGTATGCATAAAAAGAGTAATTAGGTTAATATACTTAATGTCTACGGTGACTGATAAAGTCTAGCTAGAGTCAATGATACGAGATACTGGTGTGCATGGCATGCCACATAGCCTAGTGCAAATCTCAAGTCTGTGCGTCAAATATTACGTTATAGGGAAGGGTAGCTCTCTTGAGAAACCTTAATACCGAAGTATTAAGCGTTCTCCTGGCGTACCTCAAAGACAAACAACGAGCTTAGAACAGTGCAGAATGGTATAGGCAAAAAGCCCTCATTCGTGCATTCTCTACTCTCAATGGCACACAGACTAGAATTTACTCAATCAACTCCAGTTCTCAGGTATGTCGTGCCGCTTTTAACTATAGCCAGCACTCATAGGAAACAATACCTTATAATATCAGACTCCTAGTCTAGCATTATCTAATCCAGCAGAACACTAATAATTAAAGGAAGCAGTACTAAACAATATGAATGCCAACCAATGCTTCGTGATCAACTTATCTTAACAACTAACATACATGGGTTATATCAGACCTTAACGCACAATACAACTGGCCAGCATGAAGCTGATTTTGCAGAGTTAACCAGAGGGGATATAATATTAATAAAAGGTGGTGAAAGATATGAAAAAAGAGAGAGGTAGGCAGAGGAAAAGATTCTCAGGTGTGGGCGGGGGACAGGTAGCAAGGGATGAGATAGATGCGTTCTAGAAACCAGATCTGAGGGAGAGAGTGGCGAGGAACTGTATAATTATATACTCGCACTAGCTCGAGGCGCGTGGGAAAAAAGCGGTTACAAGTCCTCTAGCCACTAGCAAGGGAGCTAGCAGCATGGTAAGGACCTCTCTCCACCAACCCCCACGAGGCAGCCAGCCGTGACGTGATCGAGCGGGACAAAAACACTGCGCGCTCCCTCTCACTCTGTTCTATTCTCTCTCTCTCTCCCAGATCCCATCATTACTAGTTAATGATAAAACATATACTTTACAATTAAATATATAAAGCCTTGACATGGGTGAAAACAAAGAGCCTTTCTGGACTGCACATGACACAAGCTTTCATATGAAATAAAGCACACTCTAATACATAAACTGTAGCCCCATCCACTGCCCTGGCGATCCTAGCGAGTCACTGTAGGACAAGCCATGCGGTTCTAACGGAGTGGTTAAAGTCACAGTGTGTGTGTGAGAGAGAGAGAGAGAGAGAGAGAGAGAGGGGGGGGGGGGAATGGAGAGTGTGTTTGAAAGAGAGTTACAGGGAATAGCTAGAATCTCAAAGACCTTGCGAACCAGTCAAGGGAGATATTCTTGGTAATATAGATAGATAGATACATTGATAGATAGACAGCTAGATACATAGATAAATTGCAGAATACAATCTACTTTTATTTTTTGAACTTTTCTACTAAAGAGCAAGGGTATGGAGGTCTCGAAAAGGGGCTTCATTCCTGACGCTATTCTAGACTTACAGTGTGCTGGCTTAATAATCCAGGAGGGTTGATAGCCTCTAAAATCCTAATTTACCTTATTACTGAAGAGTCATTTACAACTTTCGAGGAAACTTTGCTCCAGATAGAACAAATAATTTATATAAATGTCCACATATACTAGTAATTTATGTATTCAGCTCCAACTTACAGACATGGTTGAATCTTGTTTTCATATTAAAGCTAAATGTATTGTGTGTATGTGTGTGTGTGTGTGTGTCGGTTTATTGTTCACTTGTAGTTTATTCTTAGCCTAGGTACAGCACAATGTTTATTCTACCTTAACTACGAGGTCACATATGCGACCGTGACATATCTAGTTCCCACCATATTACGTTCATAGGCAGATGCACTAGTGAGAAGTATGTGTAGGCTAACACAAGCTGATAGTTGAGCAGCCTGGCTAGGGTACGACCACGGTATACAATAATCTCCATCACGATGGCCGAAAAAAAATCAGGATTTTGATGGATTTGAACCCTCGACCTCGCAGTTACAGCACGGGTGCCTAAAACCGCTCGGCTATCCTTTTGTGTGTTACTCAGTTACTTGTTCGTCAAGGGGAATCCACGCAATGCGAGCTAAGCTCATTATTATCGCGCCTCCTTAACTGGGAATGTATTGCGTGAAATGCATGTTAAATGTTTTATGTACTGTTGGAATGGCTGTGGATGTGTGTGTAGTCTGTGTGTGTGTGAGTGTGTACTTACTCTAGTTGTATTGCGGGAGTGAGCATGCTCGTTATTTCCCGCCTCCTGTATGTGTAGAGTTATATGTATCGTTGGAATGGCTGTGGATGTGTGTGTAGTCTGTATTTTTAGCCAATTGGCGACATCGGAAACGAAGGCTTAGGGTGGATCTGTATGGTACCATTCTCACTATAGACGGTACCGTCTCGCCCGAAGGCTTAGGTAGCCATCAGCTTAGGTGAACCATATGATACCCATCTCGCCTTGTACCATTTTTGCCAACCCCAGATGGGACGTCACAACGTCGTCCACTTATTCCAGGTACCTATTTACAGCTAGGTGAACTGAGGCTAACACGGGGATTGAACCCCCGACCCCTCGTGTGTGAGACGAGAGCTCTACCTACTAGGCTACGGGCTGTGTGTGTGTGTGTGTGTGTGTGTGTTAGTGGGGGGGGGGGGTTTGAGTGGGTGGCATGATGACAAGGTGACCAAATTTAACATGAAGGTAGAGGTCTCGCTTCACTGTACCTGGGAGAGCTTCTGATAGAGATGTTGTTACGAGGAGTTGCAAGGATAAATTAGTATTTCAATTACCTTGCGGCCACAGAAGTGCAATTGAAGAACAAACCAGCAATTATATTGTATTATACTTATTACTTCTATTAATATTATAAATATTAATATTATTATTATTATTATTATTATTATTATTATCAAATATGCATAAGCTGAGTTTGGTATCCCCCCCCCCCTCCCCGTATAGTGGGTACCACAAGAAAAAAATGTCTGTCGTTGTCGTCGTCCGTCTGTCCCGAAACTCCTCCTAGACCGTTCGACGGATTTACACAAAATGCACAAGAACATTTGTTGGGTGAATGCGAACGTCAGTCAAAACAGATTTTTTGAATTTGTGCAATAGTAATGATTTTAGATCCAAAATATGGTGATAGTGATTAGTAGTGATGATGGTGACCCATCGCAGAGTTGGGTATGCCCTTTTGATTTTGGGCAAAACAGCACGTCTACTTTATTATTATTATTATTATTATTATTATTATTATCAGTAGTAGTAGTAGTATACTGAGAGTACCAATAACATAAATTATTGAGATAGTGCAATAATATTGAAGCAATTATCTTTTTACTGACACTACTTGTTTACATTATCGACCAACCGTCACGTTATATATATATATATATATATATATATATATATATATATATATATTCTCTTTTAAACAGACGAGGTTAAAAGCAATAGCGGTTTCAGCATTCAGGATTTTATTGTTACAGCTTTCAATAGTTCTAACAATTTTCCTCTGGGGTTCAGAGATGAGGTACAAAAGGTTAGCAAAATTCATGGTGGATCCAACGTTTCACAAGTAAACATCTTGCATCTTCAGGGAATAGAGAGGTAATGGTTAGAATAGGGACAATGCATCTTATTTATACAAAATTCGAGGATCAAGTAGAGGGAGGTGGGCGGAGCTACTGGGTGTGTGGTGGCTGTTCATTGGTGGAAGGTAGTCTATTCTCGAGACGGGCACTAAATCTTATCGGTGGTTGGTTGTTGGCTGTGGGTGGCTGTGATTGGTTGGTGTTGTCAGTTGTGTGCTGAGCGTGGAAGCGTAAGGAAGAGGGGCGCGGGGCGAGAGGAGGGGGGGCAGCATGCCTGTAGCGCTTGCCTGAAGGAAGAATTTGAAGGTCTTGTGTTTGGTTGTTGATGCTGGGGTTGAGTGTTTGGATGTATAGAGCTTCTAAAATAGCTAGTCTTCTGGGGTCTGATTCTTTGTCGAGTATGGTGGTTTGTTTGTCTAGGTCGGCGCGAGTTAGGGCAAGATGGTGGGGGCTTGATAGTGATCTTTTATAGCGCCAGATTGAAGGTGGAGGGTTAGTCGACGGGAAAGGTGAGTCTGTGTCATTCCAACATAGGATAGGGGTCCACAGTCCCCAAAGGAGCAAATATGCTGGTATATCACATGATCGTGTTTCGTTTGGTTGTTGGTGGAAATTTGGGCGGTTACGGAGGACAAGGTTGGAGGTCTTAGGAGATTTGTAGTAAATAATGAGTTTGATTTTATTGTCAGGGTTGGTGGGGAGGACGGTTTTGTTAATTATTTCTTTCATAATGGATCCGTCTGTTGTTTGGTCGGAAGACATGTAGTTTCTATAAAAAAAATCACAGCCACCCACAGCCAACAACCAACCACCGATGAGATTTAGTGCCCATCTCGCGAATAGACTACCTTCCACCAATGAACAGCCACCACACACCCAGTAGCTCCGCCCACCTCCCTCTACTTGATCCTCTAATTTTGTATAAATAAGATGCATTGTCCCTATTCTAACCATTACCTCTCCATTCCCTGAAGATGCAAGATGTTTACTTGTGAAACGTTGGATCCACCATGAATTTTGCTAACCTTTTGTACCTCATCTCTGAACCCCAGAGGAAAATTGTTAGAACTATTGAAAGCTGTAACAATAAAATCCTGAATGCTGAAACCGCTATTGCTTTTAACCTTGTCTGTTTAAAAGAGAATCTATTACCTGGCTATACTAACATAAAACTCCACAACGAGAATGCCAGACATCGTACTAGCACCCGCCAGTTTCGTGAAGAACTGATACGAGAAGAATTAGCTGAGAAACGAGAGACCACCACCAATCTTCGATATGAACGTGACGCCCTGCTGCAGAAATGGGAAGAAGAAGAAACCACCCCTAACCACATCAAAACAGAAATCAACCAAAAACTCCAACAACTCAACGAACAACACAGACGATAAACAGAGAACACTACCATCCAAAAACTCTCCCGTCTATATGGTGGAAACATAAAACTTCCCAAGCCAACAAAAGGATATATTAACCTCACCAACACCACCCTAACGCCGGACCTAAGAAGACCTCCTGATTAAAGGCTTAAATTGCCACTACATTTCCAAGCCGGGACCCCACCGAAAACGCCTTGTAATTGAAGTCCTACTGGATGACATCCTACGACTCCAGAAAGACGGCAAGATCACCACCACCCCAGCCCTACAACCCACCCTATTAGCAGAAGCCGCCAAAACCAGGGGATCCCACCAAAGCAAGCTCCTCAACAAACACCACTTCAAAGCCGCTAAACAACTAAAAGAGAACCCCAACATCATCATCCGACGAGCTGATAAGGCATCCTGCCTTGTGATACACGGAAAAGAAGAATACCTACGGAAAATGGATGACATTCTTAGTGATAAGAACAAATTCAAAAGGATCACTCGCAACCCTACTGACGAAATAAAAAGGAAAGCCAACACCACCATCACTGCTATCAACGCCAAAGCCGGTGGCGTACACCTGAAGAAACTCATCGGCGAATTCACCCCAGGTTATGCTTATGGTACTATAAAAACCCACAAACCCGGGAACCCCCTCCGCCCCATCATATCACAGATCCCTACTGCTACCTACCAGACCGCCAAGGCGCTGAACAACCTCCTCACCCCTTTTGTTCCACGGCAATACAACCTCAACTCTGCTTATGACTTCCTAGAAATTCTACGAGATGCCCCCCCCAGCTAACGACCACATCATCGCCTCCCTCGATGTAGAGAGTCTGTTTACCAACGTGCCCGTTGACAAGACCATAGATTTTATCCTACGTCGAGTTTACCACTGCCCTAATACGCCCCCTCTGGACATCCCGGAGAAGGCCCTGAAGACGCTCTTGGAACATAGGGGAGGTGTGGTGGAGTGGTCTTGCCACTGGCCTGGTAATCCAAAGGTCCCGGGTTCAAATCCCGATGTATCAATGGGAAGATATTATTGGGATGGAATTTGTGCTGTACCTAGTATCAGTGCATTACCACAAGCCCACCGAAACGTCAATAAAATACCCTCATTGTTCCCTGATTAAATAGCACTGTATGAATATTCCCATATTCTAAATACGCTATAGCGGTTCAATGCCTGGTGAGTTATCTGCTCAGCAGGTGGCGTTGTGTGTGTGTAAGTGTGAGAGTCCGAGTGTAGGGAGTGAGACAGTGAAGCACGGGAACGAGGTGGCTTCAGAGATGGGGTCGTTTCGGGCCATGGGTGAGCACCGTGCCTCATGTGAAGGCAAGATGGCAGGTGCTCGTTGTACTTTACGTGCTTCACATGTCTCACTCCCTAGACTGGAACAAGACCTCACGGGCTTCACTGTTCATTGTAAAGCGGTGAATGTTAAGGCTCTCAGCCTATGCCCTAGAGGGAGTAAGTTGGAATATAGAAGAAAAAAAAAAAAAAAACAAAAAAAAATGTACCAAGTAGTCCCCTTTCCTCTGCCCCTGCGGGAGTATGTACCAGCAAATCGACGGTGTAGCGATGGGATGCCCCCTGGGGGTCCTGTTCGCCAATTTCTTCATGGGAACTATCGAAGAGGAACTCCTGGCTTCCCACCGGCCCACTGTCTACTGCAGGTACATCGATGATATCTTCGTGCGGGTGAAGGACCTGGACGAACTCAGGGACCTCCAGCAGCGCGTCATGGCCGCCTCCGGACTCAACTTCACATACGAAGAAACCACCGATGGACATCTACCCTTCCTCGACCTCCTTGTCTCCCTCCACGACCACGGCTTCAAAACTACCGTGTACACCAAACCTACTAACAATGGCCAATGTCTTAATGGGGAAAGTGAATGCCCTAAACGATACCTACAGTCCACCATCGCCACCTATGTCAGGAGAGCCCTCACCCATTGCACTACATGGAATGACACACACAATGAACTGGAAAGGCTCACCCAGGTCCTAGTCAACAATGGGTATGCCAACACTGACGTCACCAATGCCATCAACCACCACCTAGAAAAATGGTACAAACAAGACCCCCCTAGCACCAATCCGGCCAATGACATTACATTTTTTTACAGAACTACATGTTTTCCGACCACACAACAGACGAATCCATTATGAAAGAAATAATTAACAAAAACGTCCTCCCCACCAACCCTGACAATAAAATCAAACTCATTATTTACTACAAATCTCCTAAGACCTCCAATCTTGTCCTCCGTAACCGCTCCATTTCCACCAACAACCAAACGAAAGACGATCATATGATATACCAGCATATTTGCACCTCTGGGGACTGTGGACCCCTATCCTATGTTGGAATGACACAGAATCGCCTTTCCCGTCGACTAACCCTCCACCTTAAATCTGGCGCTATAAAAGATCACTATCAAGCCCCCCCACCATCTTGCCCTAACTCGCGCCGACCTAGACAAACAAACCACCATACTCGACAAAGAATCAGACCCCAGAAGACTAGCTATTTTAGAAGCTCTATACATCCAAACACTCAACCCCAGCATCAACAACCAAACACAAGACCTCCGCCCCCCTCCCTCTAGTTGATCCTCGAATTTTGTATAAATAAGATGCATTGTCCCTATTCTAACCATTACCTCTCCATTCCCTGAAGATACAAGATGTTTACTTGTGAAACGTTGGATCCACCATGAATTTTGCTAACCTTTTGTACCTCATCTCTGAACCCCAGAGGAAAATTGTTAGAACTATTGAAAGCTGTAACAATAAAATCCTGAATGCTGAAACCGCTATTGCTTTTAATCTCGTCTGTTTAAAAGAGAATCTATTACCTGGCTATACTAATATATAAATATATATATATTATTGAATTAGTTTCTTAATGTTCAATTTCCAGCTGTAATAATGTTACTCTACTGGCTTTCTTATATAGTTTCACTGTCTTTCATGCTAATTTAATGTATTTCGTATATAACATGCATTATCCGATTTTTCAAAAATCTTCGGTTACAATTATATTTCCGCGACCCCATTCTACTTTAATGCGAACCCGTTTCTACACTGTTGTTGTTTTCAATATTGTCTCCCCCCTTTCGTACATTTTACTTGTATTTCATGTTGCCAACCTACTTAATTTAGTATATAATTTAATTATAATTATAATCATAATTATTCTCCTACACGTTTTAAACATTAATCATTAGTAATATGCAAATATTTATGTAGGCCCTTTTGTCTTACTTTAGGCTGAAGATGGTTTGTGTGCAAGACGAAACGTCCCACAATAAAGATGTTCATCCCAGCGCTGGTTGTTCTATTTATATATATATATACTATATATATATATATATATATATATATATATATATATATATATATACAGTATATATATATATATATATATATATATATATATATATATATATATATATGTATATATTGTTACGAATCTGGACCTCAGTTGTATAGAGACGGTATACGAAAATAATGCCTAATGCCAATGCGCCTTGTAACAACACCACGACGCAACAGGTAAGAGCTTTATGAACGCTTCCTGGCTCTTCTCAGGGCATAAGGTGCACACTGCCCTGCTCCTACTCTGAATAATAAGTAGAACAGAAATAATCATGTAACTCACTAGCTACGAGAACCCGAAACCAACACCGGGATTAGCAATGCTGGGTTGGATAATCAAAACAGTTAAATACATATAGGCTACCAGCAAACATCAACGAAAAAAGGAGTGCAGGTGTACTTCGAGCATAACAGGCTATGCGCGCCCTCGACAATACTATACCGTGCGCAAACCAGCCAACGGTAATCCACTCTCAACCCAAGAGAGTTGCACATAATAATATTGCATACATATAATGAACTAACAATACAAGGCAGTGTCCTAATATGACTACTAACCTGGGGGTGACATTAGTGGAAGCAAGTTGCCCTGACCACCTCTAATATCACACCAATATATCCTGCTTCAACCTGGGCCCCCCAGTAAGTAACCGCCCGAAACTATGAACTCTTAGAGTCCACCTCCCACACTCACTTAACTATGGGGGGGGGCGTCCAGACTGAAGCTGGACTCCTAATTTATATTAAACACTCCGTTGCCTCAGTTCGAAACGAAACCTGAGATAGGGAACAAACAATGGCTGGGGCAGAACCGTCAAGGCTGCTACCGGGTCCTAAGCACGAACACTGGGAAAAATATGTAGGGGTTATGGATGTGTGTGTGTGTGGACTGTCTATGGAATTAACAATGCTTATTAGTAAGGACCCCGGCAAACCTCCCAGCTCTTCCCTATCACGAATTCCGACGTAGCCACCGGAGGTGCAGAGTGTATAAAACAATGGGAAAGATAATTAATGCTGATCAGAGGAAAAGGATAATTATAATAAATTAATTAATGTCTAGGATTCTCTGTTAATTACGTTACGTTCCTATTATGCAAGCAAGGACAAAATAAACAGGGGCAGACTGGTGTACCACTAGAGAGGGCTACCAGTACCTATACTGTCTGACCGCCCACGAGAGAATAATGATGCCTGGCCATGGCGTAGCTAGCGGGAGCCAGGCTCAAACTAAGGGTGGTTGCAATATATCGCCACACGATATGATAACACTAAGAAACTTCACAAGAATAACTTATACTAAAGTATTCCCCTGTGTTAACAAATTAACTAAAACAGTGTGGCAAATAAAATAAAGTACATCTTGATATTGCAACACAACTAAACTTGCAATGGTCACATAATTAAATGAAACTGGTGGGGCTGGCAAACTCGCCGCCCCCTCCCTCCCTCCCTGAGACGGGAGCAACATCCCCTCCCTCCACTTCCTCCATTACCGACCACGCCTAGCAGCAAAATTACAGGTTGCCCTTAAAACATAACTTCATACACGAAACTAGTAACACTCTATTGGCTCATTCTACCCAAATGTTTATTGAGACAAACATACTTAGAGGCACGGCAAAACTAGGCATGAGAAATTGGAAGGGTATCGGAGTGAACCTCACAATACCAGGTCTTTCTAATACCAGACTTGACACAGCTGCTTAATAAGTCAGGCGCCACTACCGTCTAGTTACTCCTAAAAGACCCTGGACATTGTGACACCCTCACACAGGGTGGGGGGGGGGGGGGGTGGGGGGGGGTGGGGTCGGGGGGGGGGGGAGTTTTGAAGCTTTGAAACAAAACTTTCATCATTAGTTTACAACTGCAAAATATTTACATTGACAGTCTTGTATTTTTACATTTTATAGATTGTTTTTAACATGTGTTACGACTGGGGTTCAAATATATCAGGGCTCTTATTCATTGGACTAGTAATGGCATAAATGCTACAACGGAAAGCGCTAGCTCCAACCTCTGATGTATATTCCCAGTGAACAAAGAACACAAATACTCTACAGAGTTCTATATGCAATAATAGGCTATCAAACTCTCAATAAATGTGCGTCTACTCTAGGCTTAATGTTATGTGAAAACAGCCTATTACTACCTATAACCGAAGCTGCTTGGTTATGGTATGCAAAGTAAGGTGGTAAGAGAAGTTACAGCTTACGTTACTTTAATCAATAAATGTCAGGCACTCCTGCATGAAAGAAAGTGCACTAAAGTCCTTCAACACTAACAAGGAATCTTCTTTAAATGTTAGATGCTATAAAGATGCTCGTATCGGAAATGGAACCCAAAAAAGGCAGGCAGCGGAACAATGCTCGTGCAGGCTATGCACACAAAAAGGCAGAATATATATAATGCCGTCGGAGCCAAGAATATCCTAAACACAACAACAATAATAATAATCGCCACGACAATGCAGTATTCCTATCAACAAAAAGAGCCTAAGTCGTTTGTGTCTCAATACATCAAACTAGGCTGCGAAATGCTTGTGTAATAATAAATGGGTATGCATAAAAAGAGTAATTGGTTTAATATACTTAATGTCTACTGTGACTGATAAAGTCTAGCTAGAGTCAATGATACGAGATACTGGTGCGCATGGTATGCCGCATAGCCTAGTGCAAATCTCAAGTCTGTGCGTCAAATATTACGTTATAGGGAAGGGTAGCTCTCTTGAGAACCTTAATACCGAAGTATTAAGCGTTCTCCTGGCGTACCTCAAAGACAAACAATCGAGACTAGAACAGTGCAGAATGGTATAGGCAAAAAGCCCTCATTCGTGCATGCTCTATTCTCAATGGCACACAGACTAGAATTTACTCAATCAACTCCAGTTCTCAGGTATGTCGTGCCGCTTTTAACTAAAGCCAGCACTCATAGGAAACAATACCTTATAATATCAGACTCCTAGTCTAGCATTATCTAATCCAGCAGAACACTAATAATTAAAGGAAGCAGTACTAAACAATATGAATGCCAACCAATGCTTCGTGATCAACTTATCTTAACAACTAACATACATAGGTTATATCAGACCTTAACGCACAATACAACTGGCCAACATGAAGCTGATTTTGCAGAGTTAACCAAAGGGGGTATAATATTAATAAAAAGGTGGTGAAAGATATGGAAAATGAGAGAGATAGGCAGAGGAAAAGATTCTCAGGTGCGAAGCGGGGACAGATAGCAAGGGAAAAAAAGATGGATGCGCTCTAGAAACCAGATCTGAGGGAGAAAGTGGCGAGGAACTGTATATATACTCGCACTAGCTCGAGGCGCGGGGGAAAAAAGCGGTTACAAGTCCTCTAGCCACTAGCAAGGGAGCTCAGCATGGTAAGGACCTCTCTCAACCAACCCCCACGAGGCAGCCAGCCGTGACGTCATCGAGCAGGACAAAAACACTGCGCGCTCCCTCTCACTCTGTTCTACTCTCGCTCTCTCTCCCAGATCCCATCATTACTAGTTAATGATAAAACATATACTTTACAATTAAATATATAAAGCCTGGACATGGGTGAAAACAAAGAGCCTTTCTGGACTGCCCATGACACGAGCTTTCATATGAAATAAAGCACACTCTAATACATAAACTGTAGCCCCATCCACTGCCCTGGCGATCCTAGCGAGTCACTCTAGGACAAGCCATGCGGTTCTAACGGAGTGGTTAACGTCACACATGAGTAAATATTACTTACTAACTAAATAGCCTCGTGCTCTCCTATCATTCCTCAGAGGACTAACGGGACAAACAGTCTGCCAGGACATTATCAACACCACGGATGTGCCTAACATCGAGATTATATTCTTGCAACATCAAACTCCAGCGAGTAAGTCTCTGGTTTTTGTCCTTGAGCCTATTAAGAAACTGCAGAGGATGATGGTCAGAGTAGATTCTGAGCACGGGCCCATATGGTGGCAAATAAACAGCGAAATGGTCTAACTCAAAATAATAGCTAGCAACTCCCTTTCGATCACAGAATAATTCTTTTGTGCTCGGTTAAACTTTTTTGAAAAGTAGGAAATGGGGTGCTCAACATCATCTCCGAACTCTTGCATCAACACAGAGACGGCACCCACATCGCTCGCATCTACTGCCAAGACAAAAGGCCTGTTGAAATCTGGGGCACGTAATATAGGATGGCAACAGAGGAGGCTTTTGACATCTTTGAAAGCCTGCTCACACTCTGTTGTCCATTTAAATGGTTTGTTCTTTTGTAGAAAATTTGTCAATGGGGCAAGCACGGTGGAATATCCTTTGATGAACCGGCGATAATAGCCTATCATGCCAAGGAAACGTACAGCTTTCTTATTATGAGGTGCTCGGAAACTCTGGATAGCCTCCACCTTCGCCCGAGGGGGACAGACCTGGCCGTCGCCAACAACATAACCCAGATATTACACTCGAGCCTGCACGAACTCGCACTTTGCCAGGTTGACCACTAAACCAGCCTCAGACAACTTCCGGAAAAGCTCACCCACATTGGCCAAATGATCGGTCCAATTTGTGTCATAAACAACATCATCTATGTAGACTAAACAATTGGGGACATCATGCACAACCCTGTCCATTAACCGCTGAAATGTGGCGGGAGCATTCTTCAAGCCGTAAGGCATTACCTCGCACTGATACACTCCTCCCCCCACCACAAAACTAGCGATTTTCTTGGCACGTTCTGGTAGTGGGACTTGCAAATAGCCTTTAACGAAGTCCACTTTTATGATCCACGTGGCTGCCCCAATCTTGTCTACCGAGTCATCAACTCTTGGTAAAGGGTAGGTACCTGTCTTGGAGAGTAAATTTAATTTGCAAGGTGGTAATTTTATAGGCTTGTTCTCTCCCACATCGATGTTATGCACCGCCCAAGATGTCAAACCTGGTGCATCCCCGAACACGTGTGGAAAAGCCCACAAGGTAGTAAACATCTCCTCATCCCTTTCCGGAGGTAAATGGGCCAACTTCTCCCGCAGGGCCAGGTACCCGTTCTCGGCCCCTGTCCCAGCCGGCACAGCCTCACCTGGGAAAAGCTCCCTCTCCTCCTTCTACTCCTCCTTCGTGCCTTCTACAACCAGGACAGGGCAACGAGACACGGCATCCTGGTCCCTGGGACCGAAGAATTGGGAAGAGTGCAGAGGGGGGTTGAGAGGCACTGCAGGAGCCTTGCCTGGCGTTTCCACAGTGCATGAACCGCAAGCCCCGGGACCCGGGTTATCCAACCACCATCCACCCGGCCCGGGCTCACCCTGCACCTCCGACTCCAACTCTCCAGTCAATAACATAGGCAAGAAATTGACCGTCTCTGACTCAACTTTCTCTACTGACCCGTTCTGAGCGAATACAGTAGCACAAACTGCCTCAGACAACTCCCCGTTAACACCAGCAGGTGACTGATCGGCGCCCAGGCAACTCTCTCGGCTAGCCCCTTTAGGTGACGTCGCCTGTGTGCCCACCGCACGACAGTACCTCTTCAACATGTTAATATGGCAGAGCTGATGGGTCTTATGTCTGTCTGGATTACTCTCCCCGACCTTAGAAAACAAGTGTGTTAATAAAGCATCACTCTGCAGCGCCTCACGAATCTCCCCCGGTGCCACGGTAGTAAGATTAGGTATAAACTCCAAGTCGGTCTGATTCGATGATACAGGATCAACCGGTCCTCCCGTAGGGACCCGATCGCTCCCTTCAGTATCACCTCTGGCACCGGGTGAAATGAGTGAGGAGCTTTCTGCTGTTCCTCCTCGTTCTGCACACCCTCGGCACCATGCAGATCAGTCGAATCTATGGGTGATGCAGATTCAGTACTATACATCCCCTCGATCAGATCTATCTCCTCCCCTAACAATTCCTCCGGCTGTGCAACCTGGGCCATAGATCTCTTGCCCTCACACACCGGAAACAAATCGGGAGGCAGCTTCTTAGCCTCCTTGTTCCTCTCCTCCGGCTGTACCTGCTCCAACACCACTACCGGAGGTGGAAAGACTCTACTCCCTGCCATATCTGCTACAAGCAGAAAATCAATCCCCTCCACAGGTAATGTGTCCACGACCGCTACTTTCGCCGTCGCCGTGACTACAGGACACCTAAGATGAACAGGAACGAGGCTATAATGGGCCTCAGTGTTTACACCTCGACATAACACAAACTCGTCAGATTTTATAGGCTTCCCCGTCAAGTTCAAACACATGGACTGCTTAGCTCCCGAATCCCTAAGAACTTTGACTGGATACACCTTCCCACACAGCTCTGCTTCATCCTCATGAACGAAAGCCTGGCACCAAGCGAGCGAGGCTTCTGGACTTGCATTGCTACCTAGTTGAGACACTTTGTCAGGGGCAGGCTGTGCCACGGCCATTGGCACCCCATGCTTCACCCTTCGGTCTGCCTCCAACCTCGGTAACAAAGATTCATCCCCTCCTCCCTGGATACCAACCACTAATGACACAGGCTTAGCAAGCGCTGCAGAAGACTTTGCCTGGGAACAGTTTGGTTTAATATGTCCAGTTTGTTTACACCCATCATAACACCTAACAACACTGGAATCAGGTCGGGCTGAATTTGGTGATTTTAGTTTGTCTCCACCGTTATTACTACGTGTGGGACCAGGGCCACTGTTACTGTACCCTCCACTTCCACCTGCTCGGAACTTCTCGTCACGTGCAGTCGTGGGGGGGGGCATATCTGGCACGATCAGTAAAACCCTTGGTTGCCAATACTCGATCGTCAGCCCACACGGCAGCATCAGACAGCTTGCCGGGGCGCTTCTCACGGATTTTTCGGCAAATCTCTCTGTCAACATTGTTGGTAAAGTGTTCTAGCAGGAAATGCTCAATTGCCTCATTTAAATTAGTTACATTTTCACTCAAAAGCCAATGAGACAAACAATCACGGAGGTACCTAGCAAACTCAACATGGGTATGATTAGGCTTCTTCCTTGCATTACGAAATTTAAGGCGATAGGCTTCTGGTCTGAGTTCATAAGCCTTAAGGATAGCCTGCTTTAAATTATCATACTCAGCTAAGTCCTCCACTGACATCCTATCATATGCCTCGAGCGCTTTTCCCTTGAGAACATTTGCCACCAATGCCGCCCAGTGTTTCCGTGGCCACTCGAACTCCCTTGTTTTCTTTTCAAATCGTTGGAACCATTCAGTGACTTTGTCCTGGTCGAAAGCGGGAACGAGCTTCAGGCTACGAGACAACTTTAACTGGCTAGATTCCTCCCTGTGTACCATGCCCCCTTGTGTACCTACCCCTGTCTAACTCAACTTTGGTTCTTTGTAACTCCATTGTCATTCTCTGTGTCTCTAACCTCTCCTGCATTTCTCTCTCTCTCTCTCTTCTCTTTTCTCCTGCATTTCTCTCTCTTTCTCTTGCATTTCCAATTTCTTCAACTCTAATTGTATAAGAGTGTCACTCGATAGCCCTACCGGGGCAAAAGTAGAGGGTGGTGTAGGAACATAAGTAACATAAGCGGGACGGTAACGTGGCTGAATCGTAGAAAGTCCGGCTGGGATAAATGGGGGGGGGGGGGAGGTGTAACCTGGTTCTGTGCCGCCCAGCCAGCGGCAGGAGTAGAGTGTAAAGGATAAAAATGGGCTTGAGTAAGCTGGGGCACACCAGAGGGGACTTCAGGCAGCAACGGGGGAATAACAGTAGGACATGTAAACTGGGAAGACGTTATGCTCTCGTTAACAGGACTGGGTGTGCGCGGCGAAGAGCGTGCAGGTGTAATATAGCCTCCTGCCGGCACAGTTGTTGGCTCAGCCTCCTCTCGAACATCATAATAATACTGCCATATATACTGCTGACATGTTTCCCTCGTGGTAAGAAGAGACCCCTCTACTCCCAACACTGATGCAATCAACCTCAATTCCTCCACACTTCTCAACTGCATCTGTGCCCATTCTGGAGAACTCTGAAGGAACACTCTCGCATCCTCCTCACTGGTGATATGTACCGGCACGACATTCTCCCCCTCCCCTCTTGCTTGTTGTTCAGACATAATAAAATATAAATGCTAGACACCTATTCTAAAAAAAAATTCTCTGATCAAAATAAATCTTATTAATACTGCTGGTACTATTCTGATTATCCTAGGCAAGGTCGCCACTGTTACGAATCTGGACCTCAGTTGTTTAGAGACGGTATACGAAAATAATGCCTAATGCCAATGCACCTTGTCTCTCTGCCAAACAACACTACGACGCAACAGGTCAGAGCTTTATGAACGCTTCCAGGCTCTTCTCAGGGCTAAGGTGCACACTGCCCTGCTCCTACTCTGAATAATAAGTAGAACAGAAATAATCATGTAACTCACTAGCTACGAGAACTCGAAACCAACACCAGGATTAGCAATGCTGGGTTGGATAATCAAAACAGTTAAATGCATATAGGCTACCAGCAGACATCAACGAAAAAAGGAGTGCAAGTGTACTTCGAGCATAACAGGCTATGCGCGCCCTCGACAATACTATACCGTGCACAAACCAGCCAACGGTAATCCACTCTCAACCCAAGAGAGTTGCACATAATAATATTGCATACATATAATGAACTAACAATACAAGGCAGTGTCCTAATATGACTACTAACCTCGGGGTGACATTAGTGGAAGCAAGTTGCCCTGACCACCTCTAATATCACACCAATATATCCTGCTTCAACCTGGGCCCCCCAGTGAGAAACCGCCCGAAACTATGAACTCTTAGACAGGGATGTTAACTTTTGACATTCGGGCTATCGTACCAGACTACTAAAATTATTGTATTTCCCAGTAAATTACCGTATTTTCTAAGATCGGGTAAAAATAAAAATAGAATGATGCCCATTGCTTTGCATTTATTAGTTTCCAATAGTGTAACACAAATATATGAATGCATTTAAACATTAAACATAATATATTTCAATTATGATAAATTATTATAGCCTACTGATCTCCCTTTTCACTCACCGGAACTCCTGGATGTGTGGGGCCTGTGGGATAGTAGGCCTATGCAAGGTGTGTCGAGACTAGGCCTGCTTGCTGCACTCAAATATGAATAGTTTTTTAAAATCCTACTGAAGGAGGCGGCGCATGCGTATTGATAGCCAGGCCACCACTTGAAGGCAAAGTTTGGTGGGCTACGGCCTCACTCATGGCCCGGCAGTACATAACCGTCACCGTCTCTCTCTCTCTCTCTCTCTCTCCTATTATACAAATTTAAGGGGAAAAAATCACTGGAGACAAAATTATCGTATTTTAGCGTACGATACATAATTTTGTATCGTACATCGTACACAGACCGAAAATATCGTACAAATACGATAATTATCGTACGGTTAACATCACTGCTCTTAGAGTCCACCTCCCACACTCACTTAACTATGGGGGGGGGGGGTCCAGACTGAAGCTGGATTCCTAATTAATATTAAACACTCCGTTGCCTTAGTTCGAAACCCAAGATAGGGAACAAACAATGGCTGGGGCAGAACCGTCAAGGCTGCTACCAGGTCCTAAGCACGAACACTGGGAAAAATATGTAGGGGTTATGGATGTGTGTGTGTGTGGACTGTCTATGGGATTAACAATGCTTATTAGTAAGGACCCCGGCAAACTTCCCAGCACTTCCCTATCACGAATTCCGACGTAGCCACCGGAGGTGCAGAGTGTATAAAACAAAGGGAAAGATAATTAATGCTGATCAGAGGAAAAGGATAATTAAAATAAATGAATTAATGTCTAGGATTCTCTGTTAATTACGTTACATTCCTATTATGCAAGCAAGGAAAAAATAAACAGGGGCAGACTGGTGTACCACTAGAGAGGGCTACCACCACCTATACAGTCTGACCGCCCACGAGAGAATAATGATGCCTGGCCCTGGCGTAGCTAGGGGAGCCAGGCTCAAACTAAGGGGGGTTGCAATATATCGCCACACGATATGATAACTCTAAGAAACTTCACAAGAATAACTTATACTAAAGTATTCCTGTGTTAACAAATTGACTAAAACAGTGTGGCAGATAAAATAAAGTTCATCTTGATATTGCAACACAACTAAACTTGCAATGGTCACATAATTAAATGAAACTGGTGGGGCTGGCAAACTCGATGCCCCCTCCTTCCCTCCCCGAGACTGGAGCAACATCCCCTCCCTCCACTTCCTCCCTTACCGACCACGCCTAGCAGCAAAATTACAGCGTTGCCCTTAAAACATAACTTCATACACGAAACTAGTAACACCCTATTGGCTCATTCTACCCAAATGTTTATTGAGACAAACATACTTAGAGGCATGGCAACACTAGGCATGAGTAATTGGAAGGGTATAGGAGTGAACCTCACAATACCAGGTCTTTCTAATACTAGACTTGGCACAGCTGCTTTAATAAGTCAGGCGCCACTATCGTCTAGTTACTCCTAAAAGACCCTGGTCATTGTGAAAATATATATATATATATATATATATATATATATATATATATATATATGTATATATATACTGTATATATTGTATATACACTGTGACCCAAAAATCATAAGGGTAAAACATTTTTTCCAGGTTCTCATTTTTTCACGCTGTCTAGTTCAAGTGCCAATAGGTCATGTTCCACAGAGAGAGAGAGAGAGAGAGAGAGAGAGAGAGAGAGAGAGAGAGAAAACAAATCCTTGTATAGAAGAAAAACAATTATGTTATCGACCACCTAATAATGAAGATGCCTAACAAATGCTTCCTATGTATCTTCCTCTCATCCTGTCTACCTATCTATCTAGTATTTGTCTATCTTTATAAACGTCTATGTATCAATCTATCTATGTCCAATGAAACAGTGCCATAAGTCTCTTGGTTGCTAGAACAATATTATCAACCATAAAATATATTATACTATATTATCAGACACTGTCATTCAGCTTGACATTGGTGGATCACTTCTAACATTTTGTGGAGAGATAAAGTTCAGGGGCATACATTGAAACAATGCGTTGCCGCGGTGCTGTCCATTAGAACCTTCGGTCACTAACCCAATACAGGGGCTGCTGCATTTTCGTGGGTTATCACAGTTTAATTGCACAGAAGGGGCATCACAACTGTCCACTGGGTGTCAGGGGACTACCCAATCACCTCGTTCTGCCTGGGAATCGAACCTGGGACCTCTCGGTTGTGAGCCGAGCGTGCTAACCATTGCATCACAGGTAACATTCCGTCCATGAGAGAATGAGACACATTACCTTCATTATTTAGTTTGTTTTTACAAATGTTCATTACATATATACAGTATACAGTATATATATTTTGGGTTCTTCCGACCATAAACTTATAACTCTCACCTGTCTTATATCTCAGGTACGGCCATCCTATCCTCCCAACCGGCGGCGGCACTTTGGCGCTGCTGACTGGGAGGTTCTTCAGCAGTACTTCTTTGATTTCCCTTGGAATGACTTTTGCTTCCGTGGCTGGGGACCCTCGGAGAGTGATAAACGCATTACTGAGGTAATCCTTTCTGGCACAGAAACATACATTCCATTTTCTTTCTCCCAGACTAATGCAAAAAAAATCTTGGTTTACTCACGCTTGTTCTACTGCTATCCGCAACAAGGTAGAAGCATTCAAACGGAACCAACGCCTCAAAATTATAGAATCTCATTCTTCCTTTATTTCTGCCTGGAATCAAGCCAAATCTGTTCTTCGACTTGCCAAGACTCTTTCATCAATAATAAATGCACTGAACTATCCAACTCTAGCTCTTCCCAAGCTTTCTGGCATCTAGCCAAAACCTCTCCTACAATTTTTCTTCCTCAACTTTCCCTCCTCTTTTGCACTCTGATGGCACAACCATAACTTCTTCTGACAAAGCTGAACTCTTCGCTCAAACTTTTGCTAGAAACTCAACTTTGGATGATTCCGGTGCTATTCCTCCCTCTCCACCCCCTTCTCCCCTACTTATGCCTAATATCCTAATCTCTTCTAAAGATGTAATTTCTACCCTCTCTGGGCTTAACACCTTATTAGCGGGCTAGCGGTTTATTTATATGTACCGCCCAGCGGGGTGTTTTTAGCCAAAATAGGGCTGTTTACGTGATAATTTTCATGCCTAAATAAGACCCAGAACGTAAAACAAGTATCTATGCCTGAAAGGGCATAAACAGAGCTTTCCAATGACACCATAACGATCCTTTTATGATGGCTAGTTTTCTTGTAACAACCGCGCAATGCGAGTGCAAAAAGCATGTAATTCGGTACTTTCCCCATAAAATTCAGTATGTAGCGAGTGAGAGAGGGAGGGAGGAGGTGGGATTCATGTCAGTAGGTTCGCCGCGGTGGTCTGGAGCAGTCATACGCTCGCTACTCTCCTGCCACCACTTGTCTCTCTCTCTCAGCAACATTACGTGCTGAAATTGCCACACGACCTATGTCGAGCGCCGCCAGATAGTCCAGATTTATTATACTCGACTTATGTTGCGCGCCGCTAGTGAGGGGTTAATACTAAGAAGGCGTAAAGGTCCGGACGGTGTTCCTCCTATTGTACTCAAAAACTGTGCTTCCGTGCTGGCTCCCTGCCTAGGCAAACTCTTTCGTCTCTGTCTCTCCTCTAACGTCTTCCCTTCATGCTGGAAGTTTGCTCTCATTCAACCTGTCCCAAAGAAGGGTGACCGCTCTCAACCCTCCAACTATCGTCCAATTGCTCTCATCACTTGTATCTCTAAAGTTTTTGAAATTATTCTTGCTTCCAAATATCTTAAGCATTTCTCTTCCCATAATCTACTCTCAGACCGCTAGTATGGCTTCCTCAAGGCTCACTCTACTGGTGATCTTCTTTTATATCTTACTAACTCTTGGTCATTCTCCTTCGGGACTTCGGTGAGACCTTTTCTATTGCACTAGACATAACAAACGCCTTCGATAGAGTCTGGCACAAAACTTTCATTTCTAAACTACCCTTCTTCGGTTTCTATCCCTCCATCTGTGCCTTTGTCTCTAATTTCCTTTCCGACCGTTCCATAGCTGCGGTTGTGGACGGCCATCGCTCACTTCCTCATCCTATCAACTCCGGTGTTCCTCAAGGCTCTGTCCTATCTCCTATTCTCTTTCTAATTTTCATAAAATAAAGATCTTCCCAATTGTACCTCCAGTCCCATTCATTCATACGCAGACAACTCTACCTTACACTACTCATTTAGATTTCCAGAACGCCCCAGCCAGCAATCCCTCAAAGACCATCAAAAATACGGCGAACAGGCCATAATGATAAGCCCAAATGGTGGATTAAAGATATTTCAGACTATTTGCTTGCTAAAAAAATTGCTAATGAGAGATTAAAATCCTCACAAAATGACGAAGAACGGGTAAAATTTGTAGAACTACGATGCAAAGCCAAAAAGTTAATTAAGCAAAGTAAAAAGACCCTGGAATTACATGTTGCGAATCAAAGTAAAACAAACCCAAGTAAAACAAACCCGAAAGAATTCTAGAGTTATATCAGAAAGAAAAGAGCAGTTACTTCAACTGTTGGACCGTTAGTCGATGAAAATAGGGAATACACCAAAGACGAAGTACAAATGAGTAATGCCCTCAATACCTTCTTTGTATCAGTTTTTACAACAGAAGACCTCAGTGATATCCTTACAGCATCGCCGATTCAGATTGATAAGTCTAATGTTCTAAGCAATATCACCATTACAGAGAGAGAAGTATTGAAATGTTTAGATAAACTCAAAGTAAATAAAACGCCTGGACCTCATACAATCTCACCTAGAGTTCTAAAGAAAGCCAAGGATGAGCTCTCCAAACCACTGACATTGCTATTCAATAAATCCTTGCAGTCTAGAACTATGTCTGATCAGTGGAAGCTAGCCAACGTAACACCGACATTAAAAAAAGGCAGCAAATCCCTACCCAGTAACTATTGTCCAATTAGCTTAACCTCAGTTGTATGTAAAATGCTAGAAACACTCATAAGAGACAGACTCGTAAATCACTTAGAGGAAAATAATATATTTAAAGATACTCAACACGGCTTTCGTAACAAACGTTCCTACTTAACAAACCTCTTAGACTTCTTCCACGATATTCTCAACCTCTATGATGAGAGTAAAGCTGTAGATATTATATACCTTGATCTTTAAAAAGCCTCTGACAAAGTTCCCCACAAACGTTTACTGATAAAACTAAAAGCGCATGGAGTACAGGACGGTGTGTTGTAATGGATAGAAAATTGGCTCAGCGACAAAAAGCAAAGAGTAGTCATAAACGGTAAGGCATCTAAATGGACCAATGTAAGTAGCGGGGTACCCCAGGGATCGGTACTAGGACCAATTTTCTTTCTAATTTACATCAACGACATAGATGAAGGTCTCACCTGTACAATCTCAAAGTTTGCTGACGATACAAAAATTGCAAATAGCGTACTCTCATAAAAACAAGTTGACAATATGCAACACAATCTAGATAAGTTGTCATGTTGGGCACAAATTTGGCAAATAATTTTCAATGCAGATAAATGTAAAGTACTACATATCGGATACCAAAATGAGAAAGCAAACTATTCGATGAATGGCACTCATTATATGATTGTAGACAGAGAAACCGATCTGGGAGTAACAATATCGAGTAACCTAAAACCCGAGTCAACAATGTTCAGAAGTTGTTAAGCAGGCAAACAAAATAATTGGCTTTATAGGCAGGTCATTTGAGCAAAAACCCAAAGAAGTTATCCTAGCTCTTTACAATTCCTTAGTCCGCCCTCTTCTGGAATACTGCGTTCAATCCTGGTGCCCTTTACCAAAAAGATATAGACAAGCTAGAACGAGTTCAACGTAGAGTTATCAAAATGATCCCTAGCCTAAAGAACAAACCATACGAGGAGCGTCTTAGAGAATTAAAACTATTTCCTTTAACCCAGCGCAGGTGCGGGTGCCCAACCCCGAAAAGGGTTGAAATAGGGGAGCTATCCCCCCGCCAAAGGCGGCTTTCTAGGGCCTTTCCTAGCTGATGCTGAGAGGATTGGGTTCTAGTCATGTGGTGATGGGCTGGTCTATTAGAGTGAGAACTGAGCAATCTCTGCCATACCCATAGCTTTCTCTGACTGTTCCTTTTACTTATATATTTTCTAGATCTCAAGTGACGGCATCTCTAACGTGGATTGACCTCCCAATCTACCAAGATTGGAAGCCAAAGCGTCACATTTTTCCCTTGCCCCTCAACTTTCTCTTCATAATTGCTGAGGGACACAGGGCCCTGGGTGGGGCTTTGGTTTCCCGGGCATTTCCGCACCCTCCTCAGCTCCCCGCCATGGAGTGCCTTCGGTCACCCAGGCTTTATTGTGGTCGGCGGGGAGGGTTCTGTGGGGGCGCTCGGTTATGGCCTTGGCCTTGCTCAGGGCCTTGGGGAACAACAACAACAACAACAACCCAGCGCAGATTAAGAGGTGACTTAATTCAAGTGTTCAAAATCATCAAAGGCATCGACAATATGAACTGTAGTAAGCAATTTACTATCGACCAATCTAATTACACGCCGGGAAACGGTTGCAAAATTATTGGTAAATATTTTAACTCACACGAATCTAAGAATTTCTTCTTCAATCGAGTTGTCAACTTGTGGAATGGGCTTCCACGGGATGTTATAGACTGCAGCACCATTGATTCCTTTAAACTTCGCCTAGTTAAATATCTTGCATCAAACCCGCGACTGACTGAGTTTGTAAATGAATAACTTTATTTTATTCCCCCCTCAAATTCATCAAGGATTATTGCGTATATATATTACTAAGATGTTGCTCTCTTTTTCCCAGATTTACGAAAGATCACTTATAGCTGTGTTATGTTACTAACCCATCTGTCCCGTAATAACTTCCTAATCATGCCACGGACTTAGTTCCACGGCAGTAGTTTCCTTTCCAATGTTCCCTTACCCACTCTTAACCACTGTTTGGACACTTGATATATCCTCAGTGTTTTGGAGGACAATCAGCCTAGAAGGGTAACTAGACCTGGTGTGGCTTGATTTCCTTTGTACTCCTTTATACAATTGTAATGAAGCCATAGAATACTTATCTTCTGATCTAACTACTAATTCAAATTGGGGCAGAGAAAACCTTGTTGCCTTTAATGCTTCCAAAACCCAATTTCTCCATCTTTCTACCCGTCTGTAACTCCCAGCGGACTATCCCATACACTTCAACAATGCAAAAATCAATCCTTCATCGTTCACAATATTCTTGGTGTCTCTTTTTCTTTTGCCCTCACTTGGAAGGACCATATTACCAGTCTTGCTAAGGCAGCCTCCCAGAAGCTGGGTGTCCTCAACCGCCTCAAGGGGGTTCTTTACCCCTGCACAGCTTCTTGCTCTGTACAGGGGCACGGTGCATCCTTGTATTGAGTATTGTTCACATGTGTGGGGAGGATCCTCTCACACTGCAGTCCTTGACAAAGTAGAAAGGAAAGCCTTTCGTATCATTAACTCCCATCCACTCACCAACTCTCTGCAATCTCTCTCTCTCCGCCGCAATGTTGCATCTCTCTCACTATTCTATCGCTACTGTAATAATCAGTATTCCTCAGAGCTCTCCAAGTGTATACCACCTCCTCTATGAAGGGCACGTGGTAACCGTCTTGCAACACAATACCACTCCTACTCTGTGCAACTCTCTAACCAGAGAGTTTAACGTTACTCTCAGACTTTCTTCTATTTATATGCTGAGCTGTGGAACTGTCTCCCAGAATCAGTCTTTCCCTCTGCGTCGTAGCTCTACAAATTTCACCCGTTCTTCGTCATTTTGTGAGGATTTTAATCTATCATTAGCAAATTTTTTAGCAAGCAGACAGTCTGAAATATCTTTATTCCACCATTTGGGCTTATCATTATGGCCTGGACGCCGTATTTTCGATGGTATGCAGTCTTGCACTGCCTTAAGGTAAGTGGTTGTGAAACACTCCCAAGATGTATTTATGTCATTATTGTTAGTCAGAAAGCTCCAGTCAGTTTCTTTAAGCTTTGATTTAAGTTTATGAAAATTTGCTTTCTTGAAATTAGGGACTTTCTCAATGCTGCTATTTGATTTGTTACTAGTAAACTTTAAAGTGAAAGTTATCGTACAATGGTCGCTGTTACTGAATTCATCACCAACATTCAAATTCTCTATTAACCCTTAACTGTCGGCGCACAACATAAGTCGAGTTAAATAAAGCTGGACTATGTGGCGGCGCTCGACATAGGTCGTGTGGCAATTTCAGCACGTAATGTTGCTGAGAGAGAGAGACAAGTGGTGGCAGGAGAGTAGCGAGCGTATGACTGCTCCAGACCACCACGGCGAACCTACTGACACGAATCCCACCTCCTCCCTCCCTCTCTCACTCGCTATATACGGAATTGTATGGGGAAAGTGCCTAATTACATGCTTTTTGCACTCGCGTTGCACGGTTGTTGCAAGAAAACTAGCCATCATAAAAGGATCGTTATGGTGTCATTCGAAAGCTCTGTTTATGCCCTTTCAGGGATAGATACTTGTTTTACGTTCTGGGTCTTATTTAGGCATGAAAATGATCACGTAAACAGCCCTATTTTGGCTGAAAACACCCCGCTGGGCGGTACATATAAATAAACCGCCTAGGCCGCTAATAAGGTGTTAATTCTTCTTTTGTTGCGAGTACAAGGTCAAGCACATTACTACCCCGGGTCGGAGATTGTACAAATTGAAAAAGTGAACTCATTTGCAAGTTAGCATAGAGGTCGTGTCCAGTGTGTGAAGTAAGAATATCGCCCCATTTAGTCACGGGTAAGTTGAAATCGCCAAGAATTACGGTATCTTGTATGTTAGTTATTTCTGCAATTTGTTCATAAATTTCACTGTCAGTTTGCACTGATTGAGATGGGGGTCTGTATAATAAAGCTAGTGTTATTTTAGTTCCTCGTTTATTATTTAATAGTACGTAAGATATGTCTATATTCGCAATTTGAGGTTTTGACATTAAGATGGGATTAAGACTTTCCTTTATAAAAAACAGAACTCCTCCTCCATTTCTATTGATCCGACTTTTCTCAAACATTGTATAACCAGGAAGCGTATATTCGGCTAAAAAGTCTCTGTCTTCCGTATTTAACCAAGATGCTGTAATGCCGATTATATCATAATGTTCTGTAAACACGATTTCCTCTAGATCTGAAAATTTATTGCGTATGCTACGAGCATTTACATAAAACACCTTAAGAGTATTAGAGTTGGATGTTACCGATTGTGCATTGTCTGAATTTTCAGTTCGTATTTGACTTACACTACCCTGTCTGGGGTCTGGTTGACCCCGTTTTTTGAACGGAAATCCTTGACTGCATCGTTCAGCAGACGACCAAGACGTGCAGCTCCTACTTCATTGAGATGTACACCATCTCCTGAAAACAAAGATTTATCATAGTAAAAATGATCCCACGTGTCGACAAAGCCGATGTCCTCCTCCCTGTAGAGTTTGACTAGTCGGCGATTTGTACTGGTAGCTATGTTGTAGAATCGGTTTTCTACATCAATCTGGGGAACAATTCCTGAAATTAAGATTCTATTTGATTTTTCCTTGAAGGACCTGATCAGCCGCCGGTACTTGCAAAGTAGTTCCTCTGACCGCGTCCGTTGGACATCGTTAGATCCAACGTGGATGACGTACGTAGTGCTTGCGGGGGCGAGCCTGGAAACCTCTTCCACAGCCGCAACAATGTCGTCCACGCCGCCACCTGGGATACAGAATCGCTTTCTGGTCCTGGGTGCCCTGGCGCAGAACTCGGTTAGTTGGCCACGGACCATGGAGTCGCCCACAAGCCGAACTTCTTCCGTTTCCTCTTCCTCGTCAATAGCCAGAATTTTGAAGCGGTTTTGGCATGTTGTCGGGATGACCTTCCTGGTACTGGTACGGGGATGCACATTGTTTCTCACTAACTGAAAATTGTCCTGGGGGGGGAGTGAGAGTAGAGTCATTATTATTTTCTGCAACATCTAAGGTAGCTGCTGGTGTGGGTACCGGTACCGGTACTGTATGCACTGGAATGGCGGTTGACATCGTAGTGGTTTCTTGGGCCGAGGGCACTCCTACGTTGAGTGTGGCAAATTCTTGAAGGGATTCAAGCTTCGTAGTCAGGGCATCGATCTTGCGGTGAGCTGCATTCAATTCATCCGCAATCTTCTCTCGGAGCTGGCAAAATCTACAAATTTGGACATCAGTATCAACAAACATGGTAGGGCCAAATTTACCGGAACAACTCGTGCAGGTTCGTTGCGGCGCCATGACGATATAATCACAATATGCCTGAAAATCACACAAATTTATGGTAGCAAAATGGTACAATTAAAGCCTGAAAATCACAAAAATGTATGTTAGCAATGTGATACAATTAATTCCTGAAAATCACACAATTTTTATTTAGCAATATGATAAAATTAATATGCCTGTAAATCACAAACAATATGTTAGCAATAGAACACAATTTATGCCTGAAAATAAAACAAAAATTTATGTTAGCAGTATGACACAGTTAAAGCCTGAAAATCACACATGGACTAGAAATTTGTTACAAAATTTACTGGAAAAAAAAGTGGGAGAGGGTTAATGTAGCCTAGTGAGAAAACTGGAAAACAGTATACAGTACAGTAACAAAAATATTTGTTAGCAATATGGTACAATTAATGCCTGTAAATCACAAAAAGAATATGTTAATCACAAGAACACAATTTATGCCTGAAAATATAACAAAAATTGATGTTAGCAGTATGACACAGTTAAAGCCTGAAAATTGTAAATGGACTAGTGATTTGTTACAAAATGTACTGGGAAAAAAAAGTGGGAGAGGATTAATTTAGCCTAGTGAGAAAACTGGAAAGCAGTATACAGTACAGTAACAAACAATATTGGTTAGCAATATGGTACAATTAATGCCTGTAAATCACAAAAAGAATATGTTGATCACAAAAAGAATATGTTAGCACTAGAACACAATTTTATGCCTGAAAATAAAAATAAAATGATATTAGCAGTATGACACAGTTAGGCTAAAACCTGTATATTAGTTTATACAGTGGTCGACACAATACTAATAATAATGGAGTTAGTAATATCCCTGGCAAGAGTATGAGAGGCCTATTATTATGGTGACAAGTATCTGAAATGCGATTAATAAATAGGCTA